>JAPMOQ010066716.1:56124-75372 GCA_026543055.1 Argiope trifasciata | reverse complement strand
ATATATATATATATATATATATATATACTGAATGACAAAAGTCATAGGATAGCAATATGCAAAGATACAGATGGCAGTAGTATCGCAGCGAAAAAGTATAAATGCGCAGTTCGTTTTCCAGAGCTTTCATTTGTGTTCAAGTTATTCATGTGAACAGGTTTTTCGTGATTTATGGCGGCACGACGAGAATTAACAGACTTTGAACGTGGAATGTTAGTTGGAGCTAGACGCATGGGTCATTCCATTGCGGATATCGTTAGTGAATTCAACATTCCGAGATCCACAGTATCAAGAGTGTGCCGACAGTATGAAATTTCAGGCATCACATCCCATCATGGACAGCGCACTGGGCGACCACCTGCACTTAACGACCGAGACCGCCGACGTCTGTGTAGAATGGTCAATGTTAATAGACACGCAACACTTCGTCAAATAACTGCAGGAATCAATGTGGGACGTACGAGGGACGTTTCCGATAGGACTGTGTGGCGAAATTTGTCTTCCTTGCGCTATGACAGCAGAAGACCGACTCGAGTGCCTTTACTGACAGCACGACATCGCCTGCAGCGACTCTCCTGGGCTCGTGAGCATATCGACTGGTCCCTAGACCAGTGGAAAACCGTGGCGTGGTCATATGAGTCACGATTTCAGTTGTTACGAGCTGATGGTAGAGTGCGAGTGTGGAGCAGTCCCCACGAAGCCATGACAGCTGTCAGCAAGGCACTGTTCAAGCTGATGGTGGCTGCATAATGGTGTGTACTGTTTTTACATGGCATGGACTCGTTCCTCTGGTGCAACTGAGGATCATTGACTGGATAGGGTTATGTTCAGCTGCTTGCAGATCACTTGCAGCCATTCATGGACTTCACGTACCCACACAACGATGGGATTTTTATGGATGACAATGCGCCATGTCACCGGGCCAGAACTGTTTGCGATTGGTTTGAAGAACATTCCGGACAATTCCAGCGCATGATCTGGCCACCTAGATCGCCCGATATGAATCCCATCGAGCATTTATGGGACATCATCGAATGTTCCGTTCGTGCCCAAACTCCTGCACCATCCACACTTTCACAATTATGGAAATCTATACATACAGCATGGCTCAATATTCCTGCAGAGGATTTCCAACGACTTGTGAACTCCATGATACGTCGAGTTGTTGCACTTCGCCTGGCAAAAGGTAGACCGACACGATATTAACAGTCATCCCATGACTTTTGTCACTTCAGTGTATATATATATAAGTAAACAACCATAACAGCATTAAACAGTTAAAACCCATTTCCAGAGTCATCAAAAATTAATCCGAAACTAATTATGACGGAATTGGAATTAAACTACAAAAAGTAAACAAAAATAAAAGCTAAAAGAAATAAAACCTAATTATGAAATAAACCTAAATTAATATAATGAAGTAAACGAAATTAATCGCAGAAACGAAACTTAAAATTGGAATCGAAACTAAAAATTATTTCGGATTCGAACAAGCTTAAAATTAAAAATCTATCATTGTATTTAGTTAGCGCTAATGCAGCTACTACTCAAATACAGATAAATCTAACACACACACACACACACACACATATATATATATATGATTCTCGCTCACCATTAAATTAGAATCTATAACGGCAGATTCATTGACCATATACTAATCACGGCTCTAACGTAAATACTAATAATAATTATAGCGAGTAGCAAGAAATTTTCTTCTGAATCGAAATAAGAACACTTTTAATTGGTGTATTAAAAAAGTTTGGTAACTTTAATTGTAAATTTTTAATGGTATATATTCTAGTTAATTGCAGAAAAATTGCAATAAGAAAAAAAATAAAAAAAAATAGAAAGAAAATAAAAATAAAGAAAAAATGGCATTGATTTTGATTGCAAATTTTATTGCTATTATACTTAAAAAATTTAAAAGTGAATATTGGATAAGAAATTCTTTTTTTAATATTATCATTTTGGATTCAAAGATAATATTTTCGGTAGAGAAAAAAGATAAGTTTGTAAATAATTCACAAAACAGAGATATCAAGAATGAAAACTTTAAAAATTGAAATTAGATATCACAAATTTCATCAGACGAGAAATCTTTCATTTTTAAATATAAATTTTTGTTTAACTAAGTTGAATTCTTTTTACTTGAATTATTAAACTATAATTTATGACACGAAATGCATTGATAAACTGAACCATTGGAAATATTTTTTTTTTTAAATCTGACTGAAATTTATCAAATAATATTTATGCCGAAAGATTTTCTTAAATCTATAAGAAGTTGAAGGTTTTGATTCAGATTCCAAACATAAGAATTTTGAAACAGGAAATGTTTCTGTTCTTCAATTCTTATGTTCCCATTGTAAACACAATTCTTTCTCATTTAGACTGGTCCAACCTAGATTTCTGTTCCGAATTTTTTTTTTTTTTTAAATACCAATAATTTCTTCCGTTTATTTATTTTTTTCAATAGTTTCAGTCGATTCAAGAATTTTTCTTTTCTTATCTTGATATTTTCTTTCAGCTTTTCAGTTCTCACTATTTCTATAGCTCAGTTCTTTTTTAATTTTTAGACTTTTTCCTCTATTTTCCAACAACACTATGTCTTCGTTTTTGAGCTTTTTTATTGATACCTTTTTACGGCCCACGATATTTATATAGTCACAGTTTTTAAAAAATTATTCGATTTTTTTTTTTTTTTGAAATTTGGTTTATGGTTTTAGAATTAAAATTTCGGCGTCCTGGTATAAAGGTAGCATGTCTACCCCGTGATCTGGGAGTCCTGGTTTCGAGTTCCGGTTCGGCACGGTTGTTCTTCGACTCTATCTGTGAGACGTGTGAATGTCCCCCCCCCTTTAAAAAGGGGTTGTGCAAGCGAATATGGTGCATGAGTAGTTAACTCATAGTTTCCGTTAGTAGAGTAGTTAAACCGACACTGAAAAACAAGAGGCGTGAAAATTTCGGCTTAAATTTGATAACTTAATCAAGTGGGCTCGTTTGTGAGAAATACAATCAGAATTAACAAAATTAAAATGATAAATTTTGATGAAATTTACAAATAGACCAAAATCTATAGAACAGGCCGGGATATCAAATAGACAATTGTCTAAAGACATTAGAGACATTATCACTTCGAAGAGCTCCGAAATATATTTTTATAATTATTATTATTAATAATTCACGTTTTTAAGTTTTCTAATTTTGTGCTTTCATTTTATTTTTTATCATCATGTATTTATATATATCCAAATAAAAATAAAATATTGGTTAAATTTCATTGCATTATTTTTAGAATATATAATTTTTTCAGCTATAGAATAGATAATTTTTTCAGCAATAAATATATAATTCTATCAGGAATAGAATATATGATTTTCAACAATAAATTATATGATTTTTTTCAGCAATAGAACACATAACTTTCAGCTATAGAATATATAATTTTCAGCAATAGAATATATAATATTCAGTAATAAGATATATAATTTTCAGCTATAGAATATACAATTTTCAGCAATAGAATATATAATTTTCAGCAATAGGATATATAATTTTCAACAATAGAATATTAAAAAAATTATATATATTTTTTGGAATACATATATACATATTTCAGCAAATGATTGCTTTAAGTCAGAGCTTTGCATTTAAACTATTAAATTCCTTTAAAAATTCACATTAAATTAAATTAGGAAATTTTTAATTAATTTTTTTATACGCAAACCACTTCTTCTAAAAGTTACTCTCATTTAATTTTTTTTTGTAACTTCCTTTTATTGTAACAGGTTTTGCTTAAAAATTGCTTCAATTGAGATTCAATTAAAATAATTAAGGAAAATTACTTGAATTTCGAAGTTTAATTGGAAAAAAGTTGACGGGATTGCAATGCGAGTTTTGCATCCTCAAGGGACTCCTAAACAGTTTAAAGCGGTTCTAAAGTATCTTTTAACTGATAACTAATGTGCGCCTTATCATGCTGTGAATTGATTATTATTCAATTATCTTTCCTTTGGAGCTAAATCCTTTTGTATTATATTATTCCTTTGAACAAGTTAATATGCATTAATCTACATATATGAAAATGAATATCTGTCTGTATGTCTCTTATGCCTTCCTAAACCGTTCATTCGATTGCGATGAAACTTGGCCAACTTATTATTTACACCTACGGGAGGGTCATAAGGATATTACAATTATCTAAAATTTAAAAAAAAATTGAATCTCAATCGCATCTGTTTGCCAAGAATTAATCTCCAAATAACTCGTCGAGGAAACAATAGATTGTGTAGAAATGCTAAATCCAAGTGAAAGGTTAATAATTTGTAGCTATAATACACAAATATCATGCAAGTCATTCTCAGAGGTAATAACTTTATTACAGATTATTCGATAAAGTTTTGGGGAAGCCAACCATGAGGGTTTTATATTTTAATTAAACTTTGGCGTTTTTTGCAGTAACTATTAAAAATATTGTAGTACAAATAATTTTTCACCATCTTCATTTTGAAAAATTATTGTTTCAACTATATTAATGACTTTATGGTAAAAAATTTGTTTTCTATGTTTGATGAATTTTAAAAGGAAATATTTTATTAATATTTTCTAAAATTAAATTTCACGATTCTGATCGAATATGAAACGAATCACGAGATACAATAAATAGTTTCTTTCATTACCATTCTGAAAGAACACCAAGTTTTACCATTCTAAAAGAATACACAAATCTAATATATAAAAATGAATACTTGTTTGTTCGTATTTTATGTACTGTCGTACCGTTCACCCTATTTCGATAAAACATTGCCAAATTATTGATTGGTTGCACTTCATATTATTTTTTTTCGACGGCAGTAACGCGCCGGGTACCAGTTAGTTTATAATACAAGTCCGTTTTTGTTTTTGTTTGTTTTTTAAAAGTATAAATTAAAGTGCTCTTTTGTTAGGATTCTTCGAATAATGGAAATTCTATTCTCATTGATTCAATTGAATTATTATTATTTTTTCTTCACATTGTCAACATTCAAATTAAACTAGAAATAATTTGTAAAACTGCAGAAGCTATTCAAGTGTTAAGAAGGGGGAGGAAGAAAAAAAAGCGATATTTTGTTACTCTATCTTTTATCATTTCACTAAATGCGAGATCATAAAAAGAATGAAACTGAAGCCTTACAACAATTTTGCTTGAAGGAAATACATTTTCGGTCTTTTGTTCTCGATTATTTTCGCTTTATTATTGCAAACCACTGATATGCAATTTAGGCGAAGCCATATTTGTGCTGTTTAATATCAAAGTCCTCACATTCTATAATATTGGGTCGTTCGGAAAGTCATTTCGTATTTTTGTGTCAAAATGAAAAGAAATTTTCGTTTAATGAATAAATTATTTATTAAATTATAAAATTGCCATTCTGGTCTAATACCTTTTGCCATTCTGGTCTAATACCTTTTGGTAGTAACATGATTACACGCTCATAAAAGTTTTGGTCTTTGCTGTAAAAAAAACTGATCGAGGTGGTTTTTGGCCTCCTCATTTGAAGAAAAAATTTTGCAAATCAGTTCTGGTACTGATGTACTGTTAACACATCTTCTCCACACATATTGGCTAATTTATTTCTGGCTTGAACAGCATTTTTACCTTTTATATAGCAAAAAAGAAAAAAATGACGAAAATGCTGTTTATTGCTCTCCATATTTAAAAGGGCACCATCCAAAAACTACTGCGAAGAATCAGCTGCACTTTTTCACACTCAAGCCTTGCTATATCAGCTCTTAAAACATAAAATGATTTTGCGGTTTAAGTATGAAATTGGGTGCGAAAAATACAATAAAATCCTCTGTCGGGAAAAAACGAAATTACTTTCCGAACAACCTAATACAATGGTTTCCCTCTTTTTTTTTACTATGCACTTCATAAATAATATATATATATATATATATATATATATATAAATCATAAAAAAGTATTTTACAATTAAAAATCGATGCATTAATTGCTTTTTGATTTAAAGCAACTATTATCAAATAGTTATCATTGGAATAGAATATCTAGTATCAAAAATAAAACTTTTTAAACTTAATTATATAATTAAATAAATATATTATTAGAAGCTTAAATTGTGTAGTGAAAAGTGATAATCGATGCCTTTCATATTTATAGAACATGTTTTATAATTATTTATAAGAATTAATTGAACGAATAAATCTATTTCGATGTACCGAGCTTTATAATCTATTTCAAGTATCAAACAGATTCAAATCGCAACTGTTAAAGGCTAAAATTATTTTTAACAAGCCGCCTTTGTTTAGTTTTCTGCAACTTGGTCTTAGTAGTTTCACCTGCAATATATATTAATACTTCAAATTTGATAGACTCCAATTGTTATTTTTAGAAACCTGATACGATTTTCATCAATGGACTATAGAATACTTCAATTTTCTGTCCAAATTCTTGTACATGCAATTATATATCTTGGAACACCGGAAGAAAAGCACGCGATTAAATATAGAATGACACAATGAAAACGATTTTAATTACAGGGCAACGAAATAGTTTATTGTTGGAAATTAGGGGGAAAATTATTCGCCGAAATTTAGTATAAATTCGAATTGCTATTAAATTAGTATAATTAAATAGGCAATTTTTTACAATTTTTTGATTGACGAAAATTTATTTTAATGCGATAACAGTATCGAAAATTGATTTTAATCTAATTTCTAAATTATCATATTCCCAAACAAATGAAAAAAAAATTTTTAAAGAATAAGAAATAATTTATTTATATTTTGAAAATGTTTAAAATTCATCAAAATGACGATGTTTTATTTTTAACATTTACATTACGTTCTCTTGTTACACTTTATAAATGATAAAGTACTAATGAAAATATGTATTTTATTTATGAAGAATTATTATCTAAACAAATCAGCACTGAATAATCATTTTCAAAATAAATCTAATGAAGAATGACACATGAATGTACCGATAACTTTATCTCGAACATTATTTTTAAACTTTGCTCAGGCTTTGCATTCTGACATCTCTTTTAACGTTCTTCTTAGCAAAACTCCTTTATCTAATCTATCTTACCACGGCATTCACAAGATGTATTACTTTATCTATGAATAAAAATATCGGATACTAACTGGTGATGTTTCATACAATTTAGAATTATATTTAAAGATTCAAAATGATACTTGATAAGATTATTTAACTAAAATTTAAGGAATTACAATTCCAAAATATGATTCGTTCTCTATAATCATATTTATAATAAAGAAAAATTAAATTGAATCCCTTTTTAAAAAATAACGTTGTTTAAAACTGATATATATATATATATATATATATATATATATATGCACTTTAAGTTTTAACTTAATATATATATTTTATTTTTCTTAAAATTTTTTTAAATGTTATCAAACGCTCAGTCATACAATTAGAAAAAAGTTTTCTCAATTGCATTTTACAGAGTTCTCCAAATAGAACGTTTACACACCACAAGGGTGAACTAGCCAAGAAACAAATTATTTTTACAACAGAACATGAGATCATAGCTTGAAAGAGAAATTCGTAGATTACGGGACTGTTTGTTAATGAATTAAGTAAAACAAAAGGATGCGTCACATTAGATAAATAATTTATCTATATAAATAAACCTGAATGTTTGTTTGTGTCTCTCGTACGCACAACCGCACCGCTCAACCGATTGCGATGAAACTTTGAATACTTATTACCAGCTCTAATTTCTTTCTGCTGAAGATGGAAAAACATATATATATATATATATTGCCAACCCTGAATTCTTGAACAATAAAGTTAAAAAAAGAGAAGAAATATTATTTATATTTTTTTCATATATATCTTTCAATTTCAAAGAATGTATTAATTTCCAATACGAAATTAAATGTTATTTCTATCATTCCTAATTAAACAAGACAGTTATTTTAAATTCCAAACGATATTTCCAAAATTATTTCTTCTGCGGCAGCAATGCGCAGGGTACCAGCTAGTATTTAATTAAATACAAAATCTCTAAACAGCAAATATGCAAAAACATTAGTAACCTACATAATTTGACAGAAACGATAGTGCAGTGAAGCATCAGCAACAAACCTTTAATAGGGGTCCAAAACACTTGCTGTCAACAGCAATACAAGTCTCGGATATTGTTATTTTTTTTCGATTGCAGTGCTGTAAATTTATATTCCAATAAACATATGAGTTATGTGCCTTATCTACTTCATTGACTTCCTTCACAGTTACATCACGCAAAATTTAATTTATAGATACTATGCAAGGCTATGAGCATTAGCACAACGAAACATCTATTAAACCAATTATAAATAAAAATACCTTTTAAATTTTCGTATGTGTCTGCTTTTCAAGCTTTCATGTGTCAAGCTCTCCGATAATACACTCTTTGAAAGAAGATACGATTCATAATTTATTGCCCATTCTTTTCTTCCTCTCCTACTTGTCGAATAGCAAATAAAAGAATTGTAAATAAATAAATAAAAAAGAGATTTTTATGTATCTCTAAGTTGTAAATCTTGCTAAGTCCATAAAACTATTTTGGTAATTAATCGTCCTATCTCTCTACTCACTCTTCAAGAGAATATTATTGGTTAAAAGAAAAGATAAACCTACCAAGAAAATTATCTGAAGGCAGAATACAGTACATTGTCTTGTTATTAGAGCTGTAGTTCTCTTTCATAATTTGGACCAAATATCTAAACCGATAGACTGACAATTCGCCCATCTGCTCATTCAAGTGCATTTAATTGTAACAATAACCAATATTTAACTCCATTCAACAATAACAAATAAAATATTCGCCACACAAGTCAAATATCCATCTCACTAAATGAAATGAAGCAAATGTTATTTTTTAAAAAAATAATTCAATTCCTACTTAGGTCGACAAAGATAATTTTTATTCTAGTTACTTTTTATTATATAATTATCAAAAAATTATTAATTATCGAAAATTTATTGATTTTCGCAAGAAATGAAATCAAATTCACAAGAGAAATACTCAGATGATGCTGAAACACTCGCATTTTACCGATTGAATTACTGCTTATTGATTTCAAATTTCATTACAAACTCTATGTAAAGCATTCAAAATTAATGTAATTTAATAAATGAATTAACGTTAAAAAATGCATTAAAGTATCGAACACTACATTTTATTTCAAAAAAATGTATTTGAACTTGAATGAAAGAATAAAAAGTATTTTATTAATGATTCAAATTTGATATAGTTGTTAAAGTATATATATATAGGGCGAGTGCGAAATAATCGCAAGAATTGGAAAATACTTGTCTTAAAGACATGTCGGAAAAATATTTCTCAGTAATTCTCATTAAAAAATGGAGAACATACGCAACGCCTAAGAAGTCATAAATATAAAAGTTATTCAAATAGTCACGTTCTAATTCGCAGATGATATCTCGATGTTTTGTATTCCAATAAATTTTTTTATTCGAATTGTTAGTAAACAAATCTTTATATACGAAGTTGATTTCCAAGAACTTTTCTTGGAAATAATTTTCATAAGAATAAAATCTGTTCTTCATTATAATAATAATTTTAAAAAATCTATGCTAGCAATAATAACAGAATCTCGACCTGTTCGACTAAAAAAAGAATGTAAAATAAAATAAATAAAAGAACTGATAAAATTCTTCAAATAAAACTAAAAATGCATATTTGATAAACAACCATTTTCGTTAATTAATGAAATTCTTACAATTTCTGTTGGAAATATGAAAAATAGAATAACTCTTTTTATTGTTTCTAAAGAAAATAAATCTTTATTTTATTCCATAACTTATTTTACATTTCTTATGAAAACAATATCCACTATTTCCTCATAAAGAGAACATTCAGTTGTTTATGATATAGAAACAACAAAAAGAAAGAAAAATCAAATATGTAAATAAAAAACAAATTGCTCGCTTTAATGATCAGTAACTTATGCAATTTAAAATTCATTCTGACATGTCAGACGAATAAATTAATAAAATAAAATACTGCTTTATTTGCGATTTCTAAACAGATTTCTTTTGAAAAATCGAGTTTGTCAACCTTAAAATAATAGTTTATATAAAAATTTGCCCCATTAACAATGCTCTAATTCTCTGACGATAACGTTCGCCAACTTTCACGAGAAAAACGATCAGAGCGTTTTATTTATTTATTCAAAACATTTTTTTATATTATTATTCAAACGATTTGAAAACAAATCTTCAGAAAAGAACTTCGCACAAACGGTGCGCTAGGAGGAAAAAATAAGAGCAAACAAGGAACTTTTTTTACATCTGTATTTCACCCTTCAATGGATACTTCAAAATAGCTGGCTATAAAAAGCCGATAAGGTTGGCGAGCATCGTCAAAATCGTTTGGTACCAACCGACACTTTTCATATTCTTTCTCTTGTTGCCATTAAACCACAAGGCTGTAAAACGACATTAAAGGAAAGATAGAGGAAAGGGAAAGTCGCTGTGACTGAAGATTCAAATAAGGCATTTTTTCCCCTATTTATTTTCCCCTCCCTCAAATCATTTCACTTTGAAGAAACCGGAGTCAAAGAAAATGGTAGTTTTTCTCTCTTGAAAGTGTTCATTTTCGAATTCAGCTGCGATTTTTATCTATTTAGATGAGACATATATTTTCGCTTTTTTGTGTATACAATTTTCATTCGTCATGATCGGTATATACTAGCTTATTATGTGCTCCTGTTTTCAAATATTAACGATGTGATGTTTTGTCTTCTTTCAAGTGATAAAAGCATACTGGATTTTTTAAAAATGAAACCTACGATCACAAATTTCCAGTTATCATTTGAACAATCAAATTTCAAGTTATCATTGAAACAATCATGAGACTTCTCTATCGGTCTCTAATCCTTCTTTATATATATATATATATATATATATATATATATATATATATATATATATATATATAAAGCTTTGGAGCTCGACCGCTTTAAGATGGGTGAAAGAGGATGTTTTTTCTAAATATCGACACATGAATTTGATAGTCTGATTGTTTCAAACCGGTTTAAACTGGTTAATTAATTAATTAAAACGATTCGTACGAATTCAGAAAATGAATAATTTGGAAATCAAATTGTAACTTTAGTAGGCGATAAATCGCCAAATGTGATGACATTCTGCATTATTTTCTAATAACTCTGAAAAAAAAGAAAAGATGCTTCATAAGCGATAAATAGCCGATTTGTTACCTACGCATTTTGAGGCTTCAAAACACCTCAAGCCAAAGCAACATCTTGTTTTCACATTATAATAATAAAATGGATTATTTTTTTCTTTCAACTTGCACAGATATTTTAATAACTTTCTCTGCCAAGTGAATACAGCTGATTTTGCCTTTTGGACATATTAGAATACTGTTTCCAAAAACGATGAAATAATCTGCGAGAATGCTTGTTTGTGAAATCAGCTCTCATTCAGTAGAATATGAAAGGAAGTTAGTACAACGCTTTACTTATTTATTCTGAATGGAGAAGCTTAGATAAAATATTTAATTGAAACAAACAAGAAAGAGATTAAAAAAACGCAAAAAAAGATTTTCTTCTAAATTACAATTAATTTATTTATCACTAATCGCTTTTGGGGAACAACCGGTTCGCCAAAAATCAATAATTTTCTGATTCTTCATAATTATTTAAGAAAAAGTAGCTAAAATAAAAATCTTCTTTGTTGACCTAAGTAGGAATTGAATTTATTTATTTTTAAATATTACTTGTTTAGTTATTAACGTTTCAAATTGGTGAATATACGAATAGAATTAAAATACTGAAAATCTGAAATTGAGATACTACGCACTGTGTCAACACATCTGAAGTTTATAATTCCTGAAATGCTTTGTTTATAGAATGAGCAACACTCAGCACAGATAAAAGCAAAGATTACGTAATAAGAAACACGTTATTTGAAGTACACGGCGAAAGTAAACAGTTTACATTGTTATCTTTACGGAAAAGTAATCAGTTGGCTATTCGATTTTTAAGCATTGTGTCAGAATAAAAGAATGGATCATACTAAAACACTGTAAAAGTTAAATTCGATTATATAACTTTTCAAATTCGATTTCGATTATAACTTTTTTCGATTATATAACTTAAAGAAGTTTGTTACAATGATATATTAAGCATACGCAACATAAAATTATGATGAAATTGTTATTAAAATATATTCTTCAATAATGTTCTTAATCCATTTATTAAACTAAAATAAAGAAAAAAATTATTTTCAAATGAATTTTTCTTATGTATTGTATGAATCATACTAAAAAAAAAGCACTGTAAAAGTTAAATTCGAAAATATAACTTTTTAAAAATAAAGAAGTTTTTTTACAATGATATATTTAGCAAATGTAACATGAAATTATAATGAAATTATTATTAAAATATATTCTTTAATAATGTTCTTAATCCCTTTATTAAAACAGAATAAAGGAAAAAATTATTTTCATTTTTATTTTTCTCATATATTATAATCATTGATAATAAAAGTAAAAATCATAAATAGTTTGTAAATCATAAAATCCCTACAACATGAAACGTAAGCATAAAGAAAGAGAAGCTTTTGAAATATTTAATCGAATACTTTTAATTAATTAAAAATATGATTACAATTATAGAAAATATTTTATTTTTAGTGCTGCCATTCCTAGTGAATGAAAATAATTATATCCTAACATAAAATTATAGTTAAAACATATTCTTTACTAATGTGCTTAATCCATTTATAAAACCAGAATAAAGAAAAAAAATATTTTCATTTTTATTTTTCTGATATTTTGTAATCAATGAAAATAAAAGTAAAAGTTCATAAATAGTTTCTAAATCCTAAAAGTTCTACAACATGAAACGTAAGCATAAAGAAAGTTTTAGAGAAGCTTTTGAAATATTTAATCGAATATTTTTAATTAATTAAAAACATAATAACAATTATAGAAAACATTATTTTATCTTTAGTTACCATTTCTAGTGAATGAAAATAAATATATTCTAAATTGTTTCTCTTATTAGCCTTCATACTGCCATTCGAAATAATAAAAAATATTTTATATCATTTTTCTAAATTTTCAACATGTTATTAAAAAAATAGCATAAGATGGTTTTTAGAAATATTTTATAGAGCTAGTAATTTTTCTAGAAGCTTAGAGAACTAAAATTTTTTGGTGCAATTAATATTTTTATTTTTATTCAAAAATACAGTTGAAAGTGATTAGAGAATTTTGTTAACTATATAATTTTTTTATAAAAAAAAGCATTTTTGAATTAAAAATACAATATATATATTCAAAAAATTAATGTGAAAAATATTTTATCTCAAGTTAACATTAATACAATAAATATCAATAAAAATCCTTTATCAAACATTAAAAATAGAAATTCAATTAAAGCGAAATGGAAAATTAGAGCGAAATTAATGTTTGAAATCATAAGAACTATACTGATTCGCAAAATAATTTAAACAAGAAACCTTGGGCTTGCAAAAAACTTACTATAAAAAGAATAATAGAAGTGTAGAATAATAGATATAATAATAATAGAAGTCTTTGAAAATAGTTGTTTATAATCTGACAGAAATAATCTGACAATTGCGAATAAAGAACTTTGATTACTATTGACAGAAATAAAAATAAGAATTAAATAATATGCATAATAGAGAGCTAAAATAAGATGGAATATACCAAATCTGAAGAAGAGAAATCAAAAACTATAATTCAATCGCATAAAGTACATTTTAGAAGAATATTATTTTAAAATTTAATTATTTAAATGATTTAAGAAACGATTAACATTGCAAATTTTTAAAATTAAATTTATCTTTATTAGCTGATAAAACAAAATTTTTCTATCTACACAATTTTATCTAGTTTTTTTTTTTTTTTTTTTACTTTATCGCACACGAAGTATAGAGCAAGTATTGTAATCGTCGAAAAATCGAGCTTCAAATTTTGAAGAAATTTCTACGTTTTAGACCTTTTTGAGTTCGAAAAACACATTTTGGAAAATACCCGCAAATCTGCTAGCCTGTGACAAAAATAACACAAAAATGATTTAACCTAGATAGTTTAAATTTGGAATTGAGTCTTCACCCCAAATTTGCAGATTTCGAACGAATATTGAATAACATCTGTTCAAAGGAAGTCCTATCGTTTGAATATAAATTCAAACGATAATTACAAAACGGAAACAGCTCGATAGAGAAATTCAGTATAAAGATTTAACAACTATAACGTAGACACCTGTCAAATTTTGTGCCAAATTCAACTACGAGCTGGCTATTTGTTGGTCTGCATTTTTAGAAATAAATAAACGCGATAATTCAAAAACCCAATGACAAATCTATAAATTTGACGTTAGTCTAAAAAAATTACTATTATGTCAAGTATACATGCATTTTACCGATAAGCCTATTTTATAATAGTCCTTTGCCTTAACATTTCATATACTTCGAGAAATGGTAGCTTAAAATGGGAAAAAAAAAACTGAAACATTTATAATAATCGCCATTTAAATTTAATCTCAGATAACCACATCGAGATCATAAAAGAGCAGTAACACTGCAAAATTTTGAAAATAACCGTGAAATATAAGTAGCTTTGCTATGCCCTTTAAATAAGTCTTTACATAAATTCCAGAGAATTCACATAAATATAAACTTTATACACGAGTAGAAAATATTCCTTTAAAAAAGGTTAGCACGCCATTTTGCCAGGGAACATTTTTTCCGAAAAGAAAAACCGGCTGACTTTCACGATTTGTTTGGAAAGCAGATTTGAAAATGTAAATCCTGTGAGGTTGAAACAGAATTCTTTCTCGGCCATTCCATTTCTCAACATCATGAAAAAGACAGATCAAAAATACCGTTTCCATGGTAACTGAAAAGCTCTTTTGCAGTAAATTTCCGCCAGACCACACTTTACTTGAAGTTTATCTGTTTTTCATTGCTTGAGAAGCTCAAATCTGTTACATCGTATAACACGATGTTCTTGCTCTTTTTTTATTATGTAAAGTAGATTCATTTATTATAATATAGTAAACACACAGAAAATCCCTACTTTAAGCACGCTAAGCTTTCATTTAAACCGTGTATGGCAAATTTTAAAAAATATATATATTTTTTTTGCTCTAGAATTAATAAAGTATTTAATAAAAAGACGAAATGCTAGGAAAATAGAAATAAAAATCAATAAAGTATTTAATAAAAAATTAAATATAAGGAAAATAGAAATAAGAATCAATAAAGTATTTAATAAAAAGATAAAATATAAGAGAAACAAAAATAATGTTAAGTTTAATAAGAAAATAATAATGTTAATTTAAATAAGAAAACGATAATAATAACTTTAATAAGAAAACGATTATATTAACTTTAATAAGAAAACGATAATTTTAATATTAATTAGAAAACGATCCTTTTAATATTTAATAAGAAAACGATAATTTTAATATTTAATAAGAAAACGATAATTTTGATTTTAATGAAAAAATTCAGATAGTGTTAAAATAAATAATTATTTATATATTTATAGTAAGGAGGCAATATTTTTGTTTATCATTCGAAGGTATCAAATTATGAAAGAAATATCTATTTTTTACTACAAATTGAAGAGCAATACTTTGCCAAAAAAGTAATCATTTTATTATTATTAATTAAATAAGCTTAGGAAATAAATATTTACATATTTTCCTAAATGGTAGCCTATTCAGCTATATTACATAAAATCACATATAAGTTTTAGATTTATAATATTTCATTTTTATAGCTAAATAGCACTTTTTTGGCTAATTAAAATTATTAGAACATGCAATTTCCAATTGAAGGAGGAATAAATTGATGATCATGCAGAAAATGAGATGGCAGGCCTTCTATTTCCTAGAATTAGACTATTTTGGAAAGAGGAAAGTCTGAACTACAAAAAATAACAATTTTTAAAGAAATCGACAATGTAGTCGATAACTAGTGTTTTTAACGTAGTCGGATACCTGAAAAGTTTTTCTTTCATCCTGAGAATTTCGCTAAATAGAAACGCGACTGTATATATCTCCTCATTTTGAAATTCACTGCTGATTTCAATATTATAAGGTTTGGGGCACAAATAAAAAACTATTGGGTAAACAGAGACACTATGTTGAAATAAGATGAAAAACAGAGAAGCGATATGTCAAGAAATCGCAAGACGAAGAAAGATGCTTCTCAGATTGTGCTGGAGATCATTCGACTCGGAGCTCCACTTGGAACGATTCCAAACCACTCTGCTCTCCGTCTGTCTCCCTTACCCCTGCCAAACGATCGCTTTGCCTTCCACTTTTTTATTGCCCCTAATCAGAAGATTTCAACACGGCACTGCAAGTGTCCCACCATCTTGGCCAGCGACCATAATGCAGTGAATATTCTTGAGGCACTTATGTCGATTAAAAAAGTATTAAACGCTTTGAAATTCAAAAACAGCAATCATGGTGAAGTCGAATCTCTATTTATTGAGCATAAATGCACTATAAAGAATATTCGAATTTTAACTTATCGAACTTATACGTGCTAGAATTTTTATATGTCGGAAAAATATATTTTTTTATATACATCAATACAATGGCCCCACGTGTAGCAGTGACATAACTCCTATCTCCCTATCATATGAGATGGAGGTTAGACTTAAGTTTAAAGTTTTTTTTTTCTTGGATACTATACCACGGGCAACGTCGTGCAAGTATCTATAAATAATGATAATCAAGACATATTGTAATTTCATCACAAAAGTGAAAACCAATTAAATTAAATAACTCTAACTATAAAAATTACTTTTAAATGAAAAATTCACAAATTAAGTATTTTTTTATTTATTTATTTATTTATTTATTTTTTTGCTTATAAGTAAATTCAACAATCATTTCTATTTACAAAAGATTTTGTAATATTCACAGATATGAAATGGTTCAGTATTGGTTTGCAAATAAGATTTCCTTTGAAATAGGAAAAATATCAATAACGATTTCAAATTTCATGAAGGAAATTAACATTTAACATATACAAGGCTTTCTGAAATAAATCTATGACTTATAGAAATTGTATTGCTCCCTTCAGTGCCATTGTTAGCTCATGAAGCGTTTTTTGTAAAATGTCACGGACTGCAAAGCGATAAACATTAGCGATATTATCATGTAGTCAAAGTGTATGATAATTATCTGTAAATATTTGCATTTAAAACTACGAAATAAAGGTGGCCTGGTGGTAAGGTCTCGGCTTCGGAATCGGAGGGTTTCAGATTCGAGACTCTATTCCACCGAAGAATCGTCGTGTGAGGGAGTCTATTGCACGTTAAATCTGTCGGGATAAACATCCTCCCGCTGGTGTGGAGAGGGGGGTGCCACCTCGTGTGCCGTCCTCGTCTTCTGACCGTGGTTCAAAATGACCCTAGTGTTGCTTTACAACGGGACGTTAATATAAATAAACTGAACGAAGTAAAAAGATAAACAAATTCTTACTTTCTCGTTTTGCAAATCAAGAGGAAATAAGTCAAAAGAACTCACCTGAAAAAAAAAAGAAAACATGAATCATTATACATAAGAAATAAATTCATATTAAACAATATGAAGTCTATATAGCACGGAAAAATTGCCCTAATATACACACCACATATAGAATAGAAACAGTTTTTTAAACAAATCATTAATCAAAATTAATGCACTGAAAAGTTGAAACTTCTATAAATTTTAATCAATCTCTACTTTTACTGTTTAAAATACGTTTCAAATTATGTATATTATGAAATCTTGATACAATTTTTTTCTGTTTTGCAAACAGATAATACCTGAGATAAGAGTTTATAGTGCATTAGAAAAATTAATAATTAATTAGATTCATTATTAATTAATAAGTGTCGATCCGTGCATTATTAATTAGTGTCATAATTCATAGAATAAAACTTCAAATTGGCTGCACCAAAAACTATTATTCTCATCCTTACAAAAGTTAAACCAAAATAAACTATTTTTTGTAAGAAGTGAACCACAATCGTATAGCACTAATAATAAATAAAAATTTTACAGCCAGTCAAAGATTTATCATGAAACTTTTATTAAAATTGTGACATTATTATTCCAACAATAGGCTGTAAATTAAGAACTATTCACTCAATCGAAATTTTTTTAGTTTATTCCCTAGAGAATTGTAAAAAAAAAAAAAAAAAAGTTTATTGAATTTCATTGAAATATGATTATTATATTTTGAGTTACTTGATTTGAAATGTTTTGAGAAAAATGCATTTAAAGTATTCAGTTGTTGTTGTCGTGTCCGTGTTTTTCACGGAAAGGGGGTGCAGTAGCTTCTGAGGGTAAAGACCCCTGAGCACCCAGAGGGCAGAAGTCCGACTTCTAGCTCACACACACGACACAACCCATTTTAGGGGGTGGTCAAATTCATGTATACACTCATTCATCCATCAGCAAGTCGGAATTTAGATCCAAATCAGAGACCGACTCATTTTTGATTCAGTACTCCCAGAGGTGACTTTTTGTTATGGGAACTTGGAGGACTTTGCAGTCTCGACCTATTTAACGTGCCCCAACTGCCATTATCCAACACGGCGGTCTTTGGCCAAGACGAGGCCAGAACCCGCGACCTTTCGGTTACGAGACTGACGCTCTACCAACCAGGCTACCGCGGCCTAAAGTATTCAGTAACTTGTTTTAATAACAATTTATGGGCGTACAAACCTAAAATTCTCCATATTTATAAGTTATGCCTTCTTCCTCCTAACCTTTTAATAATTTTCCTTTTTTAATCATTTAAATTTTTTTCTGGTAATTTTTGCATTTTGAAGTGAATACTTCTTAGATTAATTTTTTCTATCTTTTTCGAGCTCAGCAAATGCTTTAACTAAATTTAAACTACGATACACTAAAATAATCTTCAGGACATTCAGTTATTCTGTAAAACCTTCGATAAAATCTATTACAGTTATAAATACCTCTAATCTGGGGATTCAGAGCTCAACAAAGACATCTTTAGGTACAAATTTCCACAAAACACCGTTAAAACTCTCGTTGGCATTTTTTGTTTCTCTGTGCAAAATATTTTCTGTACTTAAAACTAAATTTGTGTTTATACAAATTTTTAACATGTTTTTGGCACTTGATTTTCCATAATTCCGGTTATTTGAATGTTCCGGTTTATTGATCATTACGAAAATA
>JAPMOQ010066716.1:0-23829 GCA_026543055.1 Argiope trifasciata | reverse complement strand
ACTCAAAACTTAAATTTCCCAATTGCAAAAGACACAATTCAAAACTTCTATTCATTTTAGAAATGCAATCATTGTTCTGCAAATGAATTAAAAATAACAAAGTATTTACAATATAAAATGCAGAATTTCTTTCCTTTAAGAAAAGCAAACTGTTTAACAAGACAATAGATGTTCTCAATGGCAAGTGATGCATTGTACGCCATTAGATGACATTACAACAACCTTTTAATGACCCTATCACGATACTACTGAAATCACCATCGTAGACAATAGAGATTTATAAATTTACATTATAGCGCGGCGGTGGATGCTAATAGAGATGATTATCGAGAAACAAGTTTTGAAAAGTGGAAACAATCTGATAAAGCCAAGAAAATGGAAATTTAAATAATCGTTTGTGAAAACGATTTAAATCGCAATGTATTTTGAAAATGATAAACAAGGATAAATCGAAATGAACTTCCATCATGAAATCGTTAAGGAATTATAAAAAGAAAGAGAAAAAAGTATGTACAATTCTGTTGTGAATAATGGAAAATCCTAACTTATGAGGCATCAATATATATATATACACTGAAGTGACAAAAGTCATGGGATAGCAATATGCAAATATACAGATGGCAGTAGTATCGCAGCGAAAAAGTATAAATGCGCAGTTCGTTTTCCAGAGCTTTCATTTGAGTTCAAGTTATTCATGTGAACAGGTTTTTCGTGATTTATGGCGGCACGACGAGAATTAACAGACTTTGAACGTGGAATGTTAGTTGGAGCTAGACGCATGGGTCATTCCATTGCGGATATCGTTAGTGAATTCAACATTCCGAGACCCACAGTATCAAGAGTGTGCCGAGAGTATGAAATTTCAGGCATCACATCCCATCATGGACAGCGTAGTGGGCGACCACCTGCACTTAACGACCGAGACCGCCGACGTTTGTGTAGAATGGTCAATGTGAATAGACACGTAACACTTCGTCAAATAAAAGCAGGAATGGAATCAATGTGGGACGTACGAGGGACGTGTCCGATAGGACTGTGCGGCGAAATTTGTTTTCCTTGGGCTATGACAGCAGAAGACCGACTCGAGTGCCTTTACTGACAGCACGACATCGCCTGCAGCGACTCTCCTGGGCTCGTGAGCATATCGACTGGTCCCTAGACCAGTGGAAAACCATGGCGTGGTCAGATGAGTCACGATTTCAGTTGTTACGAGCTGATGGTAGAGTTCGAGTGTGGCGCAGACCCCACGAAGCCATGGACCCAAACTGTCAGCAAGGCACTGTTCAAGCTGGTGGTGGCTGCATAATGGTGTGGGCTGTTTTTACATGGCATGGACTCGGTCCTCTGGTGCAACTGAACTGATCATTGACTGGAAATGGTTATATTCAGCTGCTTGCAGACCACTTGCAGCCATTCATGGACTTCACGTACCCACACAACGATGGGATTTTTATGGATGACAATGCGCCATGTCACCGGGCCAGAACTGTTCGCGATTGGTTTGAAAAACATTCCGGACAATTCCAGCGCATGATCTGCTACCTAGATCGCCCGATATGAATCCCATCGAGCATTTATGGGACATCATCGAAAGGTCCGTTCGTGCCCAAACTCCTGCACCATCCACACTTTCACAATTATGGACGTCTATACAGGCAGCATGACTCAATATTCCTGCAGAGTACTTCCAACGACTTGTGGACTCCATGACACGTCGAGTTGTTGCACTTCGCCGGGCAAAAGGAGGACCGACACGATATTAACAGTCATCCCATGACTTTTGTCACTTCAGTGTATATATATATATAGAGAGAGAGATGCAGAGACTCAAACAATTGAAAGTACACATTACTTTTACTTTATAAATCCGACGTTCAGTATAAATAGCACTTTACCAAGAAGTGTAAATATGTTTTTATTTTTACACATAACAAATGATTTAATTTAGAGTAAGAATAAAAAAAAACTTTTAAAATTAAATTGAGTATAAAAAATTGAAATTTTACACAATGAAATTTTTGTAATGTAGTACATACATATTTAAACGATTTTCTAATACATACACAATGAGATTTTTGAATTATCTCACAGAGAAAGAAAGAGTTAATATTTAGTTTACATTCATTTGTAAAACTAAAATATATAAAAAAGAATAAGTTCAACGATAAAATTAATATTTTTTTTCTAAATATACTGATTTATTTTTATTTATTTACTAATTTTATTTTCTTTTTATTATGTGAGAGCATGATGATGTTTTGGTTCGATTATTTTTGAAGCTTCAAACTGAGTACGCAAACAAATTGGCGATTTATTGTCATTTAAGTTACAACTTGATTTCCAAATTATTCATTTCCTGAATGTTTGTGAATTGTCTTTGTCAATTAAAGTCTTTAACCAGTTTAAAACAATTTTAACAACACATAACTATCAGATTAGGTATGCGTCTATATGAACTACTGGAGAAGATTTACACAATACTCGAAGGTTGAAGACTTATCGTGAGAAGAAGTTTCCATCAATTAGGAGAAAATACATCTCAAAATACTAACAGATTGTTAGTTAACACAGCTACTCCTGGGTAGTTCTCGAAATCCACCTAACTAATCAAGCGTCGTTCAGCATGTTTCTCTCCACCTCACTTTCCAAACCTCTCCCCCTCAAAAACAGCATTTTATTGCTGTCCAATCTCCGCCTCTCATTTCACATTGGTGCACTTGAGCTCCCTATGACCCAATTTTTGTTCAGCAAAATGATCCCTTCATGGTCACCAGTTGATCGTGAAGTTATTGATGCTTCCTAGCAACCGACAGTTCTAGAACATGCATTGATTAGAGTCCCATCACAATGGGAAAAATTTAGCATCCCGATGATTTGACACTCCTTCCCCTTGAAGGTGCAATAAAAATTTCCTTAAACGATACAAACCCACGTGTGATCCTTCAGCTGAACATCACTAATGTCCAAACGGGTAAAGAGATTCCTCATCTGGCAATCTGGAGGCATTTAACATTGGAGGTTTTTCAATAGGTGGTGACACATTTGGCTGTGTCTTATATGAAGAATATGAAAGGGAACGTTACAATGTGTATAATTTCAGCTTGTAACCAAACTCAGCTAAAAGAAAAAAAAATTCAATTTTTAAATTCCCAAATTAAATGAGGAATGATGAAAAGAATGTCCACATAATATTCAGAATCGTCTGCAATAAAAAAAAGTGATTATAAAAAATAATAACCTAAAATAAAGCTTTATTTTTAAGCATATTAAAAAATATTTCCTTTTTAAAAGATGACTTTTTGTCGCTCAACTAATCAAAAATTTGAGGAAAATTTAATGAATGGTTCGTTTGATATCCTTTTTATAAACATAAACATTCAAAATGCTCACTAGTCACGAAATCATAATTGCAATATAATTATTTTTATATTCTGATATGTGGCAACGATGCAGAATTTGGCTCTAGGCCAAGACAAACAAATGGGATCAGATTTTTTTTTCTTTGCATCTAGTTAAAGAGTTTTGTGCATTGTTTTTAAAAGAAATCACCATCAGTTTCAAGCAAGAATTCAGAACGAGTAATTGTTATTAACCTTCCAGCGGGCGCGCGTATGTGAGAGATACACTAGAGATGAATTTCGTTTTATACCTTTATATCTGGTGGCGCTGGGAACGCCTGTCCTTGGCTATTTGTCCCCCTCCATTTGACCTACTTTCAGTTGTCGTCGTAAGTTTGTGGCGTCAATAGATCTCTGCCGATCAGATATTTGTAGTTCAGAGATACGCGCGACCGTTCATGTAAGTTTTTGTCACATCCGATTTTGTATGATTTTACAAATAAATCCGTATTGTTTTAGACTGGCGACAGCTGCCAAATGTACTTACAAAGGAAAATGTTGAATAAAAGCACCCACGTCTCTACAAATTAAGGAGCTGAAGAAGGAGCTGAAATTAAAGGTGCAAAAGAGAAAAGTTGAACTAGGTGCTGAAAAAGTGGAAGATGCGACGTCAGGGAAAAAAGATGCAAACTCTACCAAGAAGAAATTCGGATTAGAGTCACGAGCTTCAATTGTGAGATTTGCTAGAAATTTATATGGTTGGAGCACACTAAAACACATTTGCTCAAATTGCAATGAAATAACAATGAAACTATTTTCTTCCTTTTCATATCTAGCTTTCAATTCCTTTTTCCTTTTTATACATAAATTCTGTATTATTTTTTGCATTTCTATATTTTATATGCAAATTGTTCTGTCAAAATATCGGTAATTTCATTTATATTATTTTTTTAATCAATTCAGTTAACCTGTGATCATTTTATATTGTTATTATTGCAATTTATGTTTATTTTTTTCTGCTTTTTAAATAAAAAAATGTTTAAAGTAACTGTAGTTATTAATCTTAAGCTATTTACATTATAATTTTCATAGTTACGCTTTTGAAAATTTACATTTTACTATAGCGTATGTGGGAAATACGTGTGACCTTTCATGTTGGTATGACGGCCGCGCCCGCTGGAAGGTTAAATTTATTTAGATTAGTGTATGCAATATATATATATTTATATCTTCCGTTTTTCTTAAAACATAAGGAAACAAATCCAAATTACAAGTTTTGATATTTCATTGAGGTCTTGTCTTAAACATAAAAGAAAAAAAATGCGGATGTTAATTTTTTTTATATTTTATTACTGCTTTATTAATCGTTTGTTCGGTTCAATGAAATGCACTTAGTACAGAAAGCCTATGTTCAATTCCTGACTCTAATCTATCTTTCTACTAGATTTCATCCCATTCCGTTCAGCCGTTCTGACGTGATTGAGTAACAAACATCCATCCACCCAAACTTTCACATACATAATACTAGCCGCCTTTGGCGACCAGCTGGTTCGCCATGAGTAATGCGTTCTAAAATTTTCAATTAAATCACATATTCATTAGCCTTGAAGTAATTCCGGGCATTGATTGGCCTGAAATTAATATTTTCTTTGAGATGATAGACGGAAAGTTCTAAAAGAACACGTTTTCCTAATAATATTCTTTAATTTTATAAATCAGTCAGTTTTAATGATTGATTTAGGACACTGATTGATGTAGCAACTTTTATTTAAAATAATTTGTAAAATATGGCCCACAGAGCAAAGTATGAAGAAATCTCATAAACGCATTGTTTGACTCAAGCTACATAAAATGTAATTATTTACTTCATTTAGATCAAATTAATAGTATTAAACAATCTATATGCCTATTAATAATATTTTGCAAATTTGCCATTGGACCGTAATTTGAATGCATATCCTGTATAAATTCAATCCTGTATAATTAAAGATACTTTATTGAATTAATGATATAGATATTTCAAACGATTGTAGAAACATCTGCTTTGCATTAATTTTTTAAAGAAAATATCACATTTTATATTTCTTTTATTTTATCCAGTCACGTGTTGAAAGTTGCATTTCTTTAGATTTGATTTGCGATGATAGTTGTTTTTTTATTTGAACTTCCGGCGTTATTTTTCTTTTCTTTTATCCAGTCACGTGATAAAAAAAAACAGAGTTAAAATATTTCTTTAAAAATTCGTTAAAAATAGAAGCTTGAGTTATACATTAAAACACTGATACCATTAGAAAGCTAATTTTTTCAATCTTTAAATTGATGCAAAAACCATATTGTGCGATATTATTTTCGGAAGTTATAGCGGAAAAACGTCGAAATTTCGCTTAAATTTTAATTAATTCAAATTCTAATTATAAATTCGAAAAAAGGGCTCCGAGGTGCACATTCCCGACCTCTAAGGTATACATGTACAAAATGTGGTAGCTGTAGGTTCAACGGTCTGGCCTGTGGAGCGCCAACACACACACACACATTGAGCTTTATTATAAGTATAGATATAGATTAGTATAGATATTTTTTTCGAGAGCAAAAAAAATAATGTCAAGAGAAATACAAATCGATATATTTTGCATGTCAAAAAAAGTTGCAAATTTGGAGGGAAAAAAATGACACCAAACCATATTGCATAACTTTGCGCCACAAAGAAAAATATACGATTAAAAATACTGTAGAGAGAACAATGAAATGAACAAAAGCATAGAAAAAAAATATCACTAAATCATTAATATCTGTTTCACAATACTAAGAAAAGAACTGAAAAAGATAGTAGTACCAGTAAGCGATAGCATAGAAATAAAATAAAGAATTGAATAATAATTTCAAAAAAAAAAAAAAAGAATATATAACTTAAAAAATACATATAACCAATTTTCTGTAGGATTGTTTTTGTTGAATTAGAAGAAATGCGCAAAGGAAAGGTTTTAAAAAATGCACAAACAAATCTTTCAGAGGAAAAAGAAAAACAACTAATTTTGGCTTTAAATATTCAATAGGTCATATTTTATTGTGATATGTAAGTACAGAAAATGTAAACAACTTTAAATATTCATTGTAAATACGTTATAAGGAAATTTCATTATTTTAAAAGAAGTGATCTGTGTCTGTAGCCAACTTTCTAATTATCCGCATATTTGATTGTCCGAACTCGTACTAGATTCAATTACCCGGATTGCATCTGATTCCTTCAATATATAATGATATAAATTTTCGATGATAAAAATAACATATAAATCTTTCCGATTTTCGATCCCTTTTTATCATGTGAAAACATGATGTTGCTTCGGTTTGAGGATTTTGAAGCTTCAAAATGCGTAGGCAACAAATTTATCACTTTTGGGACAACTATTTATATCTTTTAGAATTATTATGTCATATTTAGCCATTTATCGCCAACTAAAGTTACAACTCGATTTCCAAATTACTCTTTCTCTGAATTCTTATGATTTGCCTTAATTAATTTAAATCATTAACCAGTTTAAACCATTTTGGAGCAATCACGAAACTATCAGATAATGCATGCGTCGATATTTAGAAAAAAGATAGGGGTTTCCCCCTTTAAAAATCGGTCAAAGTCCAAAACTTTGTTTGCTAACGCCAACTAGAAAAATCGAAAATAAAAGTTTAATAGAATTATATATGTGTGTGTTTGAATGGATGGATGAATTTTATTTTGGGTATACAATGTAAATAAAATGTTTTTACCTTAGTTGAGTGTTTTTGTTATTAAATTGTATTTATGTTATGTATGTATTTTTCGTAGATGCTTATACTTTTAAAGCTATCGTTCTTAGGTTAGATTAATTTTTTTTATTTGTTATTATTTTTTTTTTTTTGTACATAAACATCAAAATTTTCCCACGAATAGAGTCGCGGGTGAAAGCTAGCATAATATATTTTGAGAAATAGAAAAATTTATAGTAAATTCTAATGAAATTTAACAAAAACGCTCTACACAAAATTGCAATGCAGCAATCCTATTTTTCTCTGTACACAAGTTATAGAATATAACGATGAATGAAATGAACCAAAATCAAAGAAAGATTTCGAGATGCAAAGAAGTGATGGGGAAAAATAAATTTTTTTCCGTAAATTCATGGCTTAATTTCTGTAAAAACACCTATATATGAAAAAAGTATTTTATCAACAATAAAACTTTGGATTCATTTCATAGCCCATATTATTTAAAAAGGTATTGAAGTAAATATTTTTTTTTTAGTTTTTGAAATATCATGTTAAACGGGGGAGAATTTTTATGAAAATTCAAATTTTGAGAAAATGGAAGTTAAAAGACAAACTTTATCTGAAAAATATCTGACCCTGGATAACAGGTCAGCCATTCCATTTCCAAGAATGGATAAACTATTACGGAAATAAGGAAGTCTGAATTACAAGAAATAACAATTAATAAAAATTTGCCAATGTGATCGATAATAAGTGTTTTTAACGTAGTCGGAACATAACTTTTTTGAAATTAAATTATGATAAAATATATTCTGGTACTATGAAATAAAATAAATTTTTACTTTTATTTTTTCATATATTAAATGAGAAAGGATTCTAACTGTCAAAAAATTCGAACTCGAGATTTTGACTAACCACACCTTCCTGATTTAGGAAAATAAATTTCTGGAAAATGCCTGACAAAAATGATTCAAAATCGCTTTGAATTGGACTGATGTTGTTGTTGCTGTCGTGTCCGTGTTTTTCACGGAAAGGGGGTGCAGTAGCTTCTGAGGGTGAAGACCCCTCAGAAGCCAGAGGGCAGAAGTCCAGCTTCTAGCTCACACACACGACACAACCCTTTTTAGGGGGTGGTCGAATTCATTCATACACTCATTCATCCATCAGCAAGTCGGAATTTAGATCCAAATCAGAGACCGACTCATCCCTGATTCAGTACCCCCAGAGGTATCGTTTTGTTATGGGAACTTGGCGGACTTCGCAGTCTCGACATATTTAACGTGCCCCAACTGCCATTAAATTGGACTGATAAATTTGGCATACGGTAATTCAATAGTATTGGTATACTTATCGAAATATTATACAATTTTGCTGCGGTTTTAATTATTGTTCATACTTTTAATGCTTTTTTAGAGGCGTCGTATTATTTTAATCCTTTCATTCATACTTCCACAAAGATTTCCGCTTATAAACTTCACTCACGTTTGAGATGCAATTATTCGCTGAATTTAAAGTAAACTTCTTGTTCCAATGTGGAAAGGGAATTGTAGAACTGAGGGAAAAAAGAATTACATAGGATTTATTGGCAAATATCTATCGTTTTCATAAATAACCTTCTAGTGTGTGTGTGTGTGTGTGTGTGTGTGTGTGTGTGTGTGTGTGTGTGTGTGTGTGTGTGTGTGTGTGTGTGTGTGTGTGCGTGTGTGTGTGTGTGTGCGTGTGTGTGTGTGTGTGCGTGTGTGTGTATGTGTGATATTATTGTCTTATATTGACCATCAGAAATGTTTATTAAAAATTTATTTTTCATTTTATGAACGATATTTGTAATTTTTTTTACTGCAATTGATGTACATTTTTATAGAATTTTTTTCGATATGCAAAGATTTTATCTGATATTTAAAAGCTTATTTATTTTGATTTAGAAAGTCATTGTTTTTTAAAAAATGTAGATGCTTATTTTTTAAAAGTTTGAATTACAAAATTTTCCTATTTAAAAATTTTATTCGATTTTAGAAAATCGAAAAATTTTCAGAAAAAGTCGATAAATAGAGATTTTTTGATGTATGGAAGTTGGAAATATTTTGATTCAACTTCATATAAGATATGAAATAATCTTCATACAATAATTTTTTTTTCGTAAAAATCAAATGCTTTGTGACTTAAGATTTCATATTATTAGGCATTGTAATAATGTGAAAGCATAAGTCAAAAGTTATCTCAAAAAATATATCATAAAATGTAATTGTACTTCTTGGAATACTTTATTTATTTATCTATTTATTTTAATAAACCATGAGTTATTGTCATTAACAAGAAAGACCCGTCAGTTTTTATCATTCGAAAGTTATGAAATAATTTATTTAGTTCTCGTAAAATGCCATTTTTAATAGGTCTTGGTCACACATGCTAGCATTTAGGTCGCAGGAAGTCAAGCAATACGATTTCTCAGCAAGATGACCATTGTATGTCTACATTAATAAATCAGAAATTCCAGTTTTCTATAAATTGTATAAAATTAAATTTCATACCCCTTCCCTTCCGGCAAAGAAAAGAAGATATTAATTAAATAAATGAAATCTACGATAGCAAATTTCAAGTTATCATGAGATCCATTATTATTTTAAAGTCACTATTTGTCTTAAGGAATTTAAATCCTTAATATATATATATATATATATTTGTAAGTTTGATTATGTCGTATTCCTTCTTACTTAACTTATATTGCTCATTTATTTAGATTCATCTATATTTTAGTAGTGGCTGCATTAACTCTCACAAAATACAATGATTTTTTTTTAATTTTTAAATTTGTTCGAATCCGAAATAATTTTTAGTTTCGATTCCAATTTTCGATTCGTTTTCGTAATTCGTTTCGTTTACTGAATTATATTAATTTAGATTTGTCCTTAAAAAGGTTTTATTTCATTTGGGCTTTTATTTTTACTTTTGTTTGCTTTTTGTAGTTTAATTCTCAATTAAATTTTATTTTCGATTCCGACATAATTTGTTTTGTTCCCAAAATATTTTTTAGTTTCGGTTTCCCAAAATAATTTGATTTTTGATAAATTATGCAAAAAAATATCAAATAAAGAAAAAAAAAAAAATTGAACCTAACTTAAAAGCGAAACTTTTAAAAGTATAAGTATGTACAAAAAATATATAACATATATACAATTAAATAGCAAAAACATACAACTAACGTAAAATTGTATACCCAAATAAAACAAAACAGCAAATCAAGTCCGGTCAAATCCATTTTATTTATGGATCGAGATGGAGATAGCTACAGCAGTATTATACACATCATTTCTAAACTTTTAATTTAAATGAAAACGCATTTGTTAACAATGACGCGCGAACTTTCAACATCAGTTGGCGTAACGCACATGCCTGACTTTCCTACGCCAGTTGATGTAATGCAATACAGATTAGAACTTTTTTTAATTCCTTTATTCTGTTTTCTTTGAATTTCAAATTACTTCAGAATAAATCCGAAAACATCAAACACTTAAAAAAAAAAAAACAATTGTTTCAAATAATCGGTCGAAATTCTATTAACCCTAGCCGGATTTTTGTTGGGGAAAAAAACCTGCAACTTAACTCATAATTGGCGAAATTTGGCCTCAGCGTTCGTTTTGGCGCGAAAATTAGTTTTTAATTAATAAAAATTTAACCACTCGAATAAAAAGTAGCTCATGTTGTATCCCTCACTCTAATCTAAATTTCATCCAATTCCGTTCAGCCGTTCTGATGTGATTAAGTAACAAAAATCCATCTATCCAAACTTCCACATTTATAATATTAGTACAGATTTTCAAATAATTGTGTTGTATGTATAATATTTTGTATCGTAATTGACAATGCGTTTCAAAAAAAAAAAAAATTTCAATAATTTTTTTAAGAATTCAATTTTTCAAAAGAAATTCTTTCGAATGCAGTCGGATAACTTGATTTCAATTTCTTTAACTCAAAAAGTTTCAGACTTTTAATAATTCATGTTTCATATACTTATGTGACCTACAATGATCCAAATTCCCCCTCTCCCTTAAAAAAATCGGATTTCTCATGCGTTCCGTTTGGATTCTAATTAACTGCTAACCGGAACGAATGGAAAGTTTTCGACGAGGAAACCGAATGGATAAATCTCACCCATAAATTACCCAATCATTTATCCTTCACCCACCCACGTAAAGTGTTCCATCCTTCGCGCCGTTTCTGTCACCTCAAACACTCACAAAACGGAGCAATAAATCAAACTGTTTGATCACAAAAGAGTCGCTCGAAAAAAAGACCGGTAAATAATGTGGACGCGGGTTTTATTGATTGATCCAGTTACAGTTACGGTGAAGTCGGAGTTCGCAGACGATGCGTTACTGAATTTCCGGGTATCTCCAAACTGTGGGAATGAATTCCGAGGAATTAACGGATGGAACGATGCAGTCTGGGTTTTGGAGAAGCTAAGAAGTTTTCTTTGAAATTCCTTTTCTTTTTAAGAAGATTTAGCATAACTCCAGGAATTAAAGCTGCATAAAATTTATACATAGTTTATCAAAGTTTTCAGAACAGAGATTAATGGTTTTATTTATTTTTATTTCCTAGAAAAAGGATTTTAAAACTTTCTGAAAACGATAAAACTTTTATAATGGTAAAGATTTAATGTCTAAATAAAGATAAATGAAATCTAAGATCGTAAATTTCGAGTTAACATGTGAGATAATTATTATTTTTGAAGCCATTATTTGTCTTAATTAATTTAAGTGATTAACCAGTTTAAACCGGTTTGAAAAAGACTTTTCTATCGGTCTCTAACTCTCTCTTTATATATAAGACCCTTTTCAAAATTCATTCATGATTTCGCATGACCCTTTCCGGTATAGATGTAGTTGGACTTTATTAACAAAAAAAGAAAAGAAAAGAAAAGAACACAGCAATTAATTTGGAAGAAACAAACAAATGATGAAATACAAAAAGATACAGCATAACAGAAATGATAAAAATTAGGATTAAGAATATTTGGAGTAAATTGAAATGAGGATTGTATTAAATGATACCCTAACAAATTGATAAGGTTAATCTGACTGTAACAGTTCTCCATGATCAATTAGGAATCTAATCATGTATTAGGTTGGAAACTATGAAACGGGCTTTGAATGACAACAAAACTAAACAGAAAACGCCCGTTTTATAGTTTCCAACCTAATATATGATTCTTCTTTTTTACCCACGGTACTTTACAAGCCCTCCGACCAAAAGTTGTCAGCGATTTTAAGCCTAAATTAGACTCTTGTTTTTCAGTAACGCCAATAGGGGCAAGAGAACGACTTAGCTACTGAACGCTTCACATTCGCTTGCACAACCCCTTACTGCAGGAGGGCACATTCACACTACTCACAGACAGAATACAGAATAAGAACCATGCCCGAACCGAGACACGAACAGGGGCCGTCCAGATCACGGGGAAGACACGCCACCCCTTCGTAAAGTCAAGGTATTCGAAAAATCAAGACAAGTCAAGGCGCATCAATCAGAGAGACTTGAAGGCGCAAAGGTCGAAGACCGATGACCTTGAGCTCCAAACTAGAGCAACAACTTCCACGGGACAGTTTGAACGACCTTCGATACAAAGCCTTAGCAGCGGAGTCAGTGGCGCATTTGAAACCAGGCAGCTGCCTGCGGTCACTCAACTCAGAGGGGACCGCAAGCATGTCGATGAAACAATTTTATCTTTTCTTAACTCCCAAATAAATGACTTTGTAAAAAATTTATACATAAATTTTGTGAACGATACAATGATGATGATGTCGTGTCCGTGTTTCCATGGAAAGGGGGTGCAGTAGCTACTGAGGGTAAAGACCCCTGAGCGCCTAGAGGGCAGAAGTCTGATTTCTAGCTCAAATGAAGACGACACACACATTCGCTTTCACAGCCCCTTTTTACAGGGAGACTCATTCACGCATCTCACAGATAGAGCGCACAGAGGAACAACCAGGCCCGAACCGGGCCTCGAACCCGGGACGCCCAGATCAGGATTATATCAATTATATTTAAAAATAAATAAATGAATGGTATATCGCATAGTTAAAATATACGAGATTCCAAGGAATGACGAGCTGGTTGTCTTTTAAAACAGTTGATTTTGAACAGCAAACTTGGAAAGATTTAACAAAGTACATATTTTAGATAAAGGCATGTGAGCAATTCATCCGAGTAAAAATATAATTTCAAATTATATTCCGAGACAAGATATATTCGGTAAGCCACTCCAGAAGCTACCGTCATGAAAACCAAACCGCACACAAACACAACTGAACAAAAATTTTCTTACATATATATACATACTTACGATACCACGTGGGTGTCGCGGTTAACTCCGCCCACATATCATGTGATTGAATTCGTTTGCAACAATATTAGGATTAGATCAACACTTAATCCAATATGATTGATTAGGTTTATATATATTTATAACTTTGTTTCAATAGTCTAAAATGACCACTTTTCGATGATTCTATCTCACTAAGAGGTGAGACGCGAAACTCAGCGCATTTCCGTAATGTATTTTATTGTTAAATTCTAACATCTTCTATCTCTCGATCCTTCCCTTAACCTCTATTGTGTTGAATTAAACTCATCTTAACGCATGCGCAAAAGCGCGAAGGTTTATAGAATCTGTTAAATGTGATGCACTATATAACGACTTATGATTCAGCCGTTTGGTAATAAAGTTACAACATGGGAATTGGTGACAAATAAAGTCTCCAAAGATTGTATCTGACCAAAGGAAAGTTGAAATGAAACACAATTTGTTGAGAAAATAAACTGAAACGCATTATGGACTATTTATAGACATAATGAAACATTTGTACAAAGACGGTCATTACAGAACCTGATATCACCACAGAACCGATATTACAAACATAATGACACGTTTTTATATCATATCTTAAAATCTAATTGAGGTATTTACATAAAAAGTTCAACGCGTGTTTTAAATAATATGGGCAATGAAATGAGCCAAAAGTTTTATTATTGGTGAAATACTTATTCATTTATAGATGTTTTGGGGACAATTATGTTGCGAATTTATGGAAAAAATGCATAAATATGTATATTTTTACCCATAACTACTTTGTATCTCAATATTTTCGTAGATTTTGGTTCATTTCATTCATTCATCATTATATTCTATAACTTGTGTACAAAAAAAAAAATTGGATAGTTGCATTACAATTATGCGTAGAGTGTTAACCGTTTTCGTTAAATTTCATTAAAATTTACTACAAATTTTCCTATTTCTCAAAATATATAATATTTTTAAATAATTTTATTTCATTTATAATATTTTGCACCATAATCGACAACACATCGAAAAACCATAATTTTAAATTGTTTTTCTTTCCAATCCAAATCCAATCTTTAGAAATTTTTTCTTCGAGCGTAGTGGGATACCTTAAATCATACCTAATTTGTTATATTAAAAGTCGTTGCGATTCTGATTTACATGTTTCTGAAAACACAGACCAGGCACTGCTTTATTGTATTTGGAACAAAATTGGCTAGGTGTCTACACTCATCAAGCGCGCCAAAGTATTCCTCGCGGGATGAACTGGCGACTGACCCAAAGGGATAAACATTTTCCGCAGGCTGGGATGTAGGTGAAGGACTCGGAACGCGGTTTTCAGGCCTTCGCTCGTAAGAAACACTGAGAATTCGGAAGGGTTGGTTTCAAGAACGTCGAATGAATTGGCGTTCATCTGACAATATTTACAATAAACGTACAATAGTGAATTGGCGTACAATGAACTGAAATAGAATTGGCGTACAAAAAACTTCCCTCGATTTGCATGCTGGATTTGCTTCTCCCGAAGGGTGTTGTATATTGAAAACTTATATGTTTTTTACTTTGAAGTGAGATAGTAATAAATATTTAAAAATGCATTGACAACTTTGCTGTATGCATATTAAAACCAGGAAGATTAGTCCCCCCCAAAAGCTGTCTCCCATTCTAGTGTTATTCTAGTAAACGCCTTGCACGGCAGTGGCGTACACTAACGACGAAAAGTTAACATTTCATGTGTATTTAGTACTTTCACTGAATATATCCTGTGATCCTTAGCGATTTTTTTTTCTGTGTGTGGTGATTCTATGGGCAGCGTTAATAGTATTTGAAAATCAAATTTTTGTGTTAAACGCGTTATGCATATTAAAACCAGGCAGATTAATCTTCCCCAAAACTGTCTCGCATTCTAGTGTTATTCTAGTAAACAACTTACACGGCAGTGGCGTACACTAATTACGAAATGTTAACCTTTGATATGCATTAAGTGCTTTTACTGAATGTATCCTGTGATCCTTGGCGATTTTTTTGGGTGATTCTATAGCGTGCGTTAATAGACCTTACCACCAAGCCACCACGGCCCTCACTAGACATTAATAGGTTGTTAGTTAACATGGCTACTCCAGGGGTAGCTCTCGGAATCCACCCAACTTCCATTCGTGAAGAGTAATTCAGCAGTCCGCAACCCAAAAAGTTTCTCTCCCTTCATTTCACGCTGGTTCACTTGGGCTTTCTATAGCCCAATAGTTGTTCAGCAAAATGACCCCCCCCCTCAGTGGTTAACAGTCAATAGTGGGAATATAGGTTAATATTGCGTTCTCGTAACTGGCAGTTCTGGAACACGCTTTAATGATAGTCCCTACACAATGAGAAAATTTTAGCATCCAGATGGTTTGACACTCCTTCCCCTTGAAGATGCAATAAAGTTCTCTTAAACAATGAATCCCACGTGTTGTCCTTCAACTGAACATCACTAATGACCAGATGGGTAAAGGCAATCTGGAAGCATTTAACAATGGAGGTTTTAAACAGGTGGTGACACAGCTGCCACTTATAGAAAACTGAAAAAGTGGAACGTAATTAGATAGACAGACGGAAAGGCATTTTCTAAAAACGTGTTTCTCGAACTCATTAAGTCTAAAACGTGCAGATTAATCAAAATTTCGAATTCGAAAAATTTTCAAAGATTACGATACGTTTCCTATATTTTCCATACGAAAAAGTACAAAGTTTCCTGTAAAAAATTAAATAACATATCAAAACTGTAAAAATATAAATATAAATGAATATTCTTCATAAAACAGAGATTTAATAATGTACACTATTTGGGGCCACAAAGTCCTAAATCCACTTCTGTATGGGAATTAATAACAGCGTTATAAAGTACTACTCTATGAAGAGCGCATTTTAACGCATTTTCCCTGTGACATCATAATTCAAATGACAAACATCAAAGGCGCACGCCATTAAGCACTCATTGTCTCATGTTGTTGAATGAAGTTATGCTCGCTCTCCTCCCATGAGATGCAACAATGGATTCCAAAAATAAACAGGCGCGGCTCATTTGAAGTCTATCACGTGAGCATGAATTGATTCCATTGTGTGAGTTTTTTTAATATTTTTTTTTTCGTACCTAGTGTCAAGAACGGGATTAAATTACTATTTACCAGACTTTTATCTCCCAGTTAGGTTTTAGAAAGAAGAAAGACAGCGTGTTATTGTAGAGTATCATTACTTAATTTTTATTAAACAATTCTTCTAAAGAAAATCACTCAGTGTTGATATATATATATATATATATACAACCATAAAAGCATTAAATAATTAAAACCCATTTCCTGAGTCAACAAAAATTAAAACGAAACTAATTAGGTAGAAACCGAAATTAAAACTTTAATTCGGAATTAAACGCTAAAAGTTCACAAAAATGAAAAGTAAATGAAATAGATCCTATTAATGAAACAAATCTAAATTAATATGATTAATAAAATTATGTAAACGAAACTAATTACGGAAACGAAACTAAAATTGGAATCGAAACTAAAAATTATTTCGGATTCAAACAAGTTTAAAAATTAAAAATTTTTAAAAATCAATCATCGTATTCAAATTAATTAACAAAATAAGCCAAGAAAAAAAGAAACGCAACTGAATCAAAACTATATAGTATATAAATTAGCAATATAAGAGGAAACGAAACTAATTATGGAAACGGAACCAAAAACTATTTAAGATTCGAACAAGATTAAAATTTAAAAAACTATCATTGTATTTAGTGATCGCAAATGCAGCTACTACTTAAATACAGATGAATCCAATAAATTAGCAATATAAGAGAACACGAAACTAATTACGGAAATGGAACCAAAAACAGGAATCGAAACTAAAAAATTATTTCATATTTGAACAAGATTAAAATATTTTAAAAACTATCATTGTATTTAGTGAGCACTAATGCTGCTACTACCAAAATACAGATAATTTAATTAAATTAGAAATAAAAGCAAAGTAAAAGAAAAAAAATAGAATCAAAATTAAGAATAAAATCAAAATTAAGTATAAAATCAAAATTAAGAATAAAATCAAAATTTAATATTTTTAAAGAACTGTTCAGTATTTCGAATTTTATTCTAGTTGACTTCTTGTTGTTATCATTTTTTATATTTTAATTTATGTAACGTAATACTAAAATATCAAGATAAGACAATTTCTGTAAATTATGTCATAGGTAATGCGAAAATTGTATAGGCCAAATTGGAGAACCTAGAGTAACCAAATTTAACACATACATATTTCTTGTGTATTAGGTGTCACATTATGGAAGAATTTTTTTAAACTTTTTTCATATTTTTAATTAAAAATTTAGGTATCCGACTGCGTTAAAAACACTGTTTCTAGATCCCATTATTATTATTTCTTGTTGTTCAGACCTTCCTCTTTACAAAACAGTTTATCTTTTCTAGGAAAAAGAAGGCCTGAACTATCATCCAGGGGAATATTAAACAAATCAAATTTTTCAGCTAAAATTTGCCATCAATTTTCTCAAAACTTTCATTTTCATAAAAATTCTCCACCGTTAGCATGATATCACAAAATCTAATTGAGGTATTTACATAAAAATTTCAGTATGTGTTTTAAATAATATGGGCAATGAAATAAAACAAAAGTTTTATTATTGAAGAAATACTTTTTCATTTATAGGTGTTTTTAGTAAAATTGTTGCAAATTGATGGAAAAAATGCATACATATGAAAATTTTTTCCCATAACTTCTACGCATCTCAACCTTTTTCTTCGATTGTGGTTCATTTCATCCAGCATTATATTTACTTGTGCACAAAGAAAAATAAAATTGCTGCATTAGAATTTTGTGTAGAGTGTTAACCGTTTTGGTTAAAATTCTTTAAAATTTACAAAAATTTTCCTACTTTTCAAAGTATATTTCCAAATTTATTTATTTTTACCTTTATCGTGTTTATAATTGAAAATACATCAAAAAACCAAAAATGATTCTTTAAATATCCATTTTTCAGAAAATGTCCTTCGAACATAGACGGATACATTAATATAATGTCAATGTTTCTCTAAATAGCTTTGTTGCATATTATCACACAATGCTTATTTTTACACCACTTTAAAATTCAAAAATTAAACTTTTAAATGATTATTTTATTTTCAAACAATACAACGAACAATAAAAATTTACAAATTATTTTAAAATTTGAAAATAATTAGTATTTTACAAGAGAATGTTTCATGATTTAAATTGTATTTTTACTGAAGTATGTTGTTACAAGAAATATTTTGTTTGTTTGTTTGTACGTTATCGTTGCTGAAATTAAGAATACGTTTTTAAATACAATAGAAAATAAGGTTAATCTAAAACTATTATTATGTCCCAACTTTCAAACAAGAGGTTTGGATATACTTTATTAATTTATTTTATTTATTCAATTTTACAATGGCAACACACAAAGTAAAATTCATAGACGATAAAATATCTTTTTTTTTTAAAAAAAAATTATTGCAAACTTTTAAAAATGTTTTAATTTTATATTTTTTTTTTCCTATTAATGGGTAGATATATTTAATCTTTCTCCAGGTTTGTAAATTATTTATTAAAAATTCAAAGCATAAAAAGAAAGTAGAAGGAAAAAAATTAGAGAAAATTACTTTTTAGCCTTATACTGTCAAAAAGAAAAACATTAACAATAAGAAAGAAAAAACAGGAAATTCAAAAGCATTTTCCTATAAATTAAACTAATAAATATGTAGCATTAGAGCGAGGGGGACAAATTCGAATACTGACAATTTTCTTACAAACATTTATTTTTGGCTAAACTCATTCAGAATATTTAAAAATAACTCAGACATCAATTTTTCACACTGCTCTGTTTTGTTCTATTACACTGAAATTCCAAACATGGGTGACGAAAATATGCGGAATTACGCATGTTGTAAAATACAACCACGCAAATCAAATCGTTAAGTTTACATTTTTCCGCTCTCCGTATCGTTTTTTTCCGGCGTAGATTTCTGGAATCCCACATGACATCACAGATCATCTGTTTTCATCACGTCACAGCATACGGGGGAGTTGTGACGTCACGTATAAATTGGTGTCGTCACAGATTACGTCGTCATCACGTGGGCTGCAACGTCACGCACCAGGATTCCGGAAAATCGAAATGTTTGGAGTGTGGTATACAACGTCATTTGACTAGGACCTTTTTTTTTTAAAGTGTTTCTACATGATGCTTTTGTTTCACGTGGGGTAGATTCGCTGTTTGTCGTCAAACAGCCAATTACGTCTTAGCAAGCGATCCCCTGCGGAGAAAAGTGTTATGCGTGTTCCATAGGACAAACAACTAGTTATTTTTAGATATGGCAACAATATACATCAGACGATAATTTAGTACTTCAGAGCATTAACTTTATCAAAACAGCCCAAGTAGAGGATATAAATTATTTAACAATAAAATACTATTAAGGATAATAAGTTAAGATGGCTAAAACATTTTTTTAAATTTTATTATAAATATTATTTTCTAATTACAATAATTTAGGAATTCATCGACTTTATTAAAATTCTATTAGAAAAAAATAAATGAACTATTTAATTACATCAATGTTCTGAAGTAAAATGGGTAATGAAAGTTTTATCTTAATTTTAGTTATTAGTGAGCTATTAAAAATATTTTTAAATAAAAATAAGAATCTATACACATCACCAAATAATAATGAATGAAGGCATTAAATGAATTGATCTTAATATTTATATCTGAAACAATTTTTTTCATGGGTTTCTTTTTCCCTTTCTATTTTTAAAACCACATTTTTTTTATTTATGATATTAAGAATATAATGCAAACATTCTTCTTTAAATAATAAAGAAAAAAACATATAGTTTCATTAGATGGAATAATATATTAGATTTTTTAATACAAAATGTTTTTTATGCAAAGGTTTGTTCTTGTTTTTTTCTTTTCAATTTCTTTATTATTCTTTTTTTGTTTCTTTTGTTTTTAAACAATAATCAAATTTACAGTTCTCATATAGCAGAAACATTTTTTTGTTTTGTTTTTTCTTTCTGCGATTTATTTTTGCTTCGAATTTGATGAAAATCTTACAGAAGCCGACATACGACATATAATATTTAATTCAACAATTTTTAAAAATTGTTGAATAATAATAATATTTGTAAACGTAGGACAATTTCTCTTTTTTATTTTATTATTTTTAAGACATTAAAAAAAGAGAAAGCAGTGAACAACATAATAATATTTTTAAACAAGCATTCATTTCCAAGTGGAAACGAATGCTTATTTTTAATATTTTAACCATCATATATGGATGAAATCAAAAAATGACGTCACAGCGTCAGACTAATTGCAGAACAGCACATGCGCAGTTATGCTAATGTGGCAATAAGACAGATTCCACAACCATGGAGATTTTGCATATCTTGCAGGTAAACAAGACTGGACAGATCAGATTTTTTCTTAAATCGTGCCACTAATTTAATCAATTTTAATTAGCAAAATGCACTTGATTAAATAAATGATCTAAAATGAATTAATGAAATGAAAAATGAGACATGGCTCCAAAAAATTTGATAAAAAGGAAAAAAAGACTAATTGCCCCTCTTTTTTTTTTTTTTTAAATATTTTTTAAGGCATTAAAAAATGAGAAGGCATTGAAGTGAATCTGTGTTACACTTCTGTTTGGAATTAGGACATTGTTCATTGAAGTCATTTGACCACAATTCGAAATTTTAAAATAAATCGCCACTGATTATTTATTTTTAGAACGAGTCATTGATATCATAAAACAAATAAAAATTATTTAGAATTGCAGACTTAAAATATTTTAAAAAATTAATTATATTGTATAATTTTAAATTTGGGAAAATATCATACAGAAGTTGGTATAATTCGAAAAATATCGATTTCAATTTGTCGCCTTTATTCCCTTGTTTGGCCCGGTGCCTAGATCATTCTGCCTAGGTGAATCCAGACGTAGTAAAAATCGATACAAGTGACAAAAGCAGAGACTATTTTAAGGAATTAAAAATAGGATCTAAAACTGACTTTAGTGCAATTTGATATTAAAAAAATTTATAAATTTATCACAACAGTATATTATTTTTTTACTTGTTACTAGAACCACAACTCTGATTTTGTTAAAAAAAATTCAAAAATCTTCCTAGGGATATACCTAATAATTTCCCAAATTTTCACTGAGATTGGATGTATGGTTTTTGAATCTATCCAGTACAGATAGACAGACACACATTCCTACATTTGTGTGCACGTGTGTGTGTGTGTGTGTGTGTGTGTGTGTGTGTGTGTGTGTGTGTGTAGATATAGATAGATAGATTTGTTAAAAATAGAAGATTCAGTCTACTAAGTTTCATTTTAAAAATTGAAATATTATTATCATCTGATAATTGTCGTCGAACATAATGGCAAGAAAATTGTCCTAAATTATAAAATATTTTTATCAATTCGTTGTAGATTTAAAAAATAATTTAAATGATATTAAAAATGATATAATTAAATAATTGTAAAATAAATGATAACTTCAAAAGGACATCATCATTGTTTGAAATAACCTTTGCTAAATTTGGTAGTTATAATTGTTACTTTTGCAGAACTATAACTCATTGCCTTACATATAGACAGACACGGTTCTATATTTGTCGTAATTTTATAAGATCAAACCCGTTTCTAAATACGGATGAAACGCATATTTATAATACCAGCGGGTGACCGAGCTCCGCTCGGAGAAAACAGGTATCGAAGCTAACTCGAAGATTTAAATTTTCAATTGTGATTTATCAAAACAATACATGCCATAAGAAAATTTGTGAAACCATTGGGGAAAAGATAACCGGTTAAAGTGCGCCATTGTAAACTATCCTAAACAAAGTTAGAGTTTGGAAAGGGAACTATTCTATACAAAGGTAAAGTAAAGGTAAAGATTGAAGTGTGTTGAAGTTCAATATTTTTGACAAATTTATTTAGAAAAACCAAACATATATACATACATAAAAAACATATTATAAACCTATAACAGCATAAACATAAAACTTTATTAGTTCGCCATATTGGCTATAGATGGCAGCACGTTACCGCTTGAAAATTTAAGTAGCCATTATGGCGAACTAATAAAGTTTGAAAATATCCTATCTGTAACTCCGAACTGCTCGACCGTAGCGCTTCAAAACCGGCGCCAATCGATTCCTTGTGGCCAAAAACCCCAGACCCCCAAGTTTACCGGAGTTTATTAATTCTGGGACGATTTTCGACTTGGCAACCATTCCTCGTATTATAAGATAATCGTCTGTCACCGTCTGTAAAGATGGGGGAGTTTACAAATATTCCCGTGTTCACGGTGACCAGGTGGTAAGGTCTCGACTTCGGAACAGAAGGGTTGGATGTTCGAAACTCGATTCCACCGAAGAACCATTGTGTAAGGAGGTCTCTTGCACGTTAAATGTTCTCCCACTGGTGTGGTGTGGAGAGGAGAGTGCCAGCTCAGGTGTCGCCCTCTTCGTCTGATCACGATTCAAAATGACTAGGTCTGTCCCAGAATAGCCCTAGTGTTGCTTTTCAGAGGGACGTTAATATAACTAAACTAACTACAAATATTCCCGCCTCGTTTATCTGCATCATTATCCGATACGAAAATCCGCATTTTTGTTTTAGGGTCAAATAATTCAGAGCAGATTTGTGCGTGCGTGTGCTTAACATAACTAAATTAAATGAGTCGTAAACTTTTATTTACATTATTTTAAATTGGATTGTAATAATGATCTATGAAATGAAGTTTGCAATTTTTATAATTTTATATCTATGCTGATTCATTATATTATTCCCGTTTTGGATCCATTGGAATCATTGCCACCAAATCACTGCCATTGATGATCATTGGATCATGTTTTTTTGTAAACGAGTCACACTCTCTCAGTTCACTTTTAACTATTAATTTTCACTTGAGTGTTCATGAAAAATTTTTGTTCACAGTATTCCGATCTTTATTATTAACTGTTTATACTATCATACATTTTCCTCTAAAACGCGCTAAAATCATAATCTTTATTTTTTTTTAAACACTCTGTACGTGCGCATGAGTTCTTCGATAATAATTCTTATTAGTTAAGTAGAAATCAATCATATTCCGAGAAACTATAAACATGTTAACAACACATCTATACGTGCACATCTTCTAATACATAAATAATCATACATCAAATAATGTATTGTAACATGTAACAGAAATGTATAGAAATAAACAAAAAAATGGGAAAAAGGCAACGACTTGATTATTGTTATAAAAATTGATATCATTTTAGTAGATATTACCCTCTTGGGGAGGCATATCGTAACTGAGGAAGAGATGCTTTATAGTG
>JAPMOQ010066712.1:0-22121 GCA_026543055.1 Argiope trifasciata | reverse complement strand
AAACGGCGGGAATTTCGTATCTGATATGATGTGAGGAAATAGAAAAGAAGAACAATGATTCTTTTAAACGTCTAAGGCCTGTCGCCATTTCTTTTCTTTCTTTTCAGCATTTCTTTTATTTCTTACTGAAAGCAATACTTTTTCCTTATAATGACCTCTTTGATAGACAATAATTTGATTTTCTTCCCGGGTTGATTGAAATTAAAAACAAGTAACGACGATTAAATCGAGTAAGATTTGTTTTTAATGGCTTCGAGTATATGATGTAAAAAGTTAAGAAAGACTTTAATGGTACCCCCATTTCCAATCTCTTCAAGTTAGTATTTGGAATGATAAGTTCTTGCTTTTTAATCATTAAACTGGAATGACGGATGAAGAGGGAACTTTTAAAAGAGAGTTTTAAATGAAATTTAAAATCTCTGCTGTATTTCCATTCCCGATTCTCCATTTTAATGCGGACAATTATTGTGAAAGAGTTTTATTATTTTTTTTCTGTTTAATAATTTACCCTATGATTTATCTTCCTCGCCAAGTTATTCGGCAACTGGATTTGAAAGTAATTTAATTCGAATTCGGAGAAATTTTCATTTACCAAAGTAACCTTATGTTAATTGATCGCACGAAAGCAGGTAGTCTTTAAATAAAGAAACTTATTTGGTAAAGTTCCGAATAAAGATTTGTAGTTAAAAGTGATGTTAACTATGTGTTGGAATAAATTTCAATATATGTTCAGTTTTTTATTTTATTGAAAATTGCTTTTAGATGATTTTTAAAATCCCTTACGGATTTAAACGATATTTATGCAAGTTTAACTTTAACATTTTTAATATTACATATTTAAATTTTTTTAAACTTATATTTATATTTAACGATTTTTTTTCAAACTTGGCATTAGTGATAGAATGCTATGAATTGTAAACGAACATTCGCAAGCTCTTATCTGACTGCAGGCAAGTTGCTTAAAAATTGTCTTGTTATTAATTTATTTTCTGGCATTTCTGGTTTGTTCTAGAATGTTCTTATAATTTCTGTATCTTTCTAAATCTGGAAAATTCCAGTCATTTTAGTCTTGTGGATAAAAACAGATGAAGACTCTTTGAATGAAGACTCGAGTTAAGATTCCCGAGGGTTATCTGAGTTAACTAACACATGGTTTATCGAACGTTAACTTCATCAATCTGATATACATTGTAACTTACATATTATTTTCTACAGACTGATTCTGACACTATTGCTTTTTATTAATTGTATATTATTTTCTTCTCCCATTGGTTGTTTGTCATTTCAGATTTGAGGATGAAAAGCTTAAGTCAAGGCTGTTGTTCTCGCTTTCATGGTGGAATGAGGTTGGACATAGTTATCCTCTGAAAATATCGAGTTGTATCTGCTACGGGAAGAGTTGTATCATGACTATTGGGATTCAAACTTAGTTTCAGCTTCATTGATGCGGAAATGTTGAAATCATTCAATCCGCATGTAATGAAACATACCTGATGCAAATCCTAGGTGGAATATTATTTTCTGGCAATACGATTTTTGAGATCATTTTAAACTAATTATATACTTTATTTTACAAACCCGAGTTTTGATTCATAATCTTGTATAAATTATATATTATTACCTAGAACCTCGATTTTGTGGTAGAAAACCCTAGATAGAAATTCTTGCCTTTTTTAAAAAGTTTCTTGGGTCTTATAAATGTATCTTAAAAGAAAACGAAATTTTTACATTATTATAATGAATTTATTTTAACAACTTACATTGCAACTTCTTATCGACAGTTATTATCATGTGACAACATGATCCGGTTATCGTTAGGAGGTTTTGAGTAATTGAATGCAACAAATAATTGAAGCTTGAAATTGCATAGGCAATAAGCAATTGAAACTCAAAATCACGTTGGCAATAAACAATTGTGGCACGAAATTGCGTAGACAATATTCCTCAACATCGTGTAATAGCATATATTTCTTACTTGCTTTAACCAGCATTTCATTATAATTACGTACGTCTGCTTCTTTGAAAGCAGATGCGCTTTTAAAAGGTTGACCTGCTTTTACCAATATTGCATTATTATTATGAATGCTTCTTTAAAAGCAGGTGCGTTTTTATCAGTGTTGCGTTATTATTTATGTTCCCTTTTACAGATTATTTTATAAATAAAATCGGAATTAATAGTTCACCCTATTTCCAAAGCTTATTTAATTTCAGACTCCTGAATCCAATGGGAAATTCCACATTACAATATAGATATACAAATACTTGCTAGTATTAGCACTTTGTTCATTTCATTGGCATTAATTATTTTAATTGATGTAATCTTACAATTATATATAAGAATGATAAAGTAGCTCTATGTTGGTTAATACCACAAACAACACCTTCTGGAAGCGAAATCATCACTTAATCACTAAATGTAATAATTAATCTGAAGGTAGTCTGAAATTTGAGCGAAATATCGATTATCGGAGTGTAGTTGTGAAATCTGTTAAAAAATGCCTTTAAACGCCCATTTGCATTTACAACGCTTTTACAAACAACTTAACAAAATAGAATAACTAAATATCCTAAGCATATTTATCACTAGTGTCTGTAAATATACCATCTACCATCTGTTGGTAAAGACTGGAGATAAATATGCGTACTATATTTAGTAACTAAATTCTGTAAAGTTGTTTGTAAAAACATTGCAAATGCAACTGAGCATTAAAGGAATTTAATTATTGTCATCACTCACGAAGTACATTCTATTTCTATACTGAATATGACTTAGCTTACATCTCTTGATGTGCTGCAGGAACATTTAGCCATACAAATCAGAAATATAAAATTGCTTCAAATAAACCTAGTACAGTTACTCTTAAACTTAATCAGGGAATATAGTTAAATGAACCGACAACTGGTCATCTAAAGACGCTAAATGATCAGAAAAAGTGAAAAAAAAAACACTAAAAGAAAAATTTATGTGCCTAGTGATGGAGCTGTCTTCGTAAAGAATAATTTCGCCAATAGATTTAAAAGATAAAATAACCAGAAGAAGTAACCATCCCCCCAAAAAAACAGTTACTCGCATACTCTCTAATAAACTTGGCAGGCCAGAGAACATTCTATGAATATTAACTCACAATAGTTACGAATTATTAACTTTTAATGTAAACTTAGCGTTTATACTGAATTTATCGTGCCAGGGACTAATCGGAAAATAATCTTGGTAAGTTATTTGATGATTAATTCTTAGCATGCGTTAATAGTATCCAAAAACTAGAATTTCTGTCTTAAATACTTTTTTCACAACCGATTGAAAATTGAAAACAATGGATGCAAAACTGAATTTGTTGTCCCAAACTCCCATACTAACTTTAATATATCACTGACACTGCGTTTTTGAAATATTGTGTACACGTGATTCTGAATGTACAGACTGATAGACAATCAATCCTTAGTTGAATTGGGCTCAGAATTTGACGGGTGTCTACACTAAAAATGCTAAATCTATGTACCGAATTATGTCTATCCATTTTCTTCTTTTGTTAACTTATATTCAAAGAGCCGAACAAAACGATTTCTTTTGCACAAAGTTTACTCAAAATCATCTAATATCGAATTATGATCGAAGTATGCATCAAAATCTGCTTATTTCGATGTAAAGATCGTATAATAAATACCAACCGTCCAGCTCAAAGCAATTTTGAGTTGTCTTTGTCACAGACAGACATATGGACAATTACCAAAAAAACATTTCAAACTCAAAGAGGTCTAAAACATGCAGATTCGTCAAAATATCGAATTTATTTTTTTTAAATTTACAATACTTTCTACTACGTATAGGAAAATGAAAAAATGCATAAGCTATCTTCAAAATTAGGAAATTATTGTTTAGAAGCTCACAAAAACCAGTTTGAAGTTTTGGAATTATTCTATCCTACAAAGTGTTAGTGAATGTATTAGTACATGTGTTGGAGACAAATATTTTTTTCTCTACTTTTGGTTCATTTTATAACATAATAGTGTTAGAATTAAAAATGACAAACATCCATTGTATTCATTCTAGCCTTTAAATTTCATGAGAGAAAATTATCTTTTCTTTTCGAATAGATGTCTTATAAATTAACTGTCAAATCAGAATTGAATGAAATAAATATTACAAATGGTGTTACAACTTTTTTGGACGCTCTTTTAAACTAGGAAGAGTAGAATTAGCTATTTTTCTCTTTTGTTACTTTATAAAAGAATTATTATTTTGATACTTAAATATCAAAAAGAAAGTATGAATTTATTGCTACTTATAGCATGTACCATATTAATCTTCAACCATAATATGGCTTTTATATGTTGTGAAATTGATGGGCCAAGTTTTTACTTTGCTAAAATAAATCACAGTAAATGATCACATAAAATAGGGCATGGCTTCTTTACTGCACCTAAATATTGTCGACATTATATCACTTATTGGTATTATGATGTCAAAAGTGTAAGTTAAGATATTAGTATTCATCTAATATATACGTTTAACGATTTATATAGTCATTTTTATGTGTCACGGATTCGTATTTGAGAAGATATGAATAGTTAGCATTGAAATTTATAATGCCATGAATCCATGATTAAATTTTGCGAAAATAGCTTTATAATTTTTGAAGCAAATAAAATTTTGAATCATCAAGATTTATTTGATTAAAATTTTAATTATTAAGATTTATTTTTTAAAAATACATTTGCATTTAGAGTTATAAAATTACTTGGTATGCTGCTTATGACGCTTTACCCGCCAGACGACAGTTATCTGTCTGCAATTTAAGCCGAAATGAGCGTCTCTTGTTTCTTCAGAAGTGCCAACTAGGGCCAAGAGTATGGCTCAGCTACTTCGTGTGTCACATTCGCTTGTACAACCTCTTTCTTCAAGAGGACACGTTCACGCACTTCACAGATAGAACACAGAAGAAGAGCCCAAACCGGAATTCGAACCCAGATCAAGGAGAAGATATGCATATCCTATGCTAGGACGCCAGCATTACATGGTAAAGTTACAATATTATAATTTATCTTAGCAAAATCATTTTTAATGTGCTACTCGATTGCTATAATCCTAATAGCTGTCAAGAGTATGTTCATGCATGTATAAGAAACATCACGTTTTCTATTAGAAACGCGCTGCAGAATTTTCGTAGGAAAAAAAACGATACAATGAACAAAAAAATTATAGAGGGGAAATATAGCTAACTTCGAGTATAAAAATAAACTACGACAGATCATTTGAGGCCATTTTGAGGCTGATTACGTGATATTTTACTTTAGGTTTATGTTGTGTTCCTTTACTTTAGTTTTATATAGTGTTCATTTACTTTAGTGTTATGTAGTGTTCCTTTACTTTAGTTTTATATAGTGTCCCTTTACTATAGTTTTATGTAGTGTTATCATGTGAATCATTCTAAAATTGCTTAAACTGCTTTAAATGAATCCAATACAGCTTTTAAAAAATAGAAAGAGATTCGTAACTCTAATCCAAAAAAGGACAATGTTTTTAGGCCTCATTCTTGTGTCATTACTTTAATTTTAAAATCTATTCTAATAAAATATATTTAATTTTATCATAACCTGGATGCTATAATATATAATATCCTCGAAACACTGGTCAATGTAAAAGTGATAACTAGAGACATTATCGTCGTAAAACACAAACCTATTTTTATTTTCAATATGAAAGAAAACTTTTACAGAAATTAAATAAGTGTAAATGAAAGTGTGTGATTGGTATTTCAAAGTGCTGTAAAAATAGTTTCAATTCAATAATCTCATCGAAGACATTGCGGAAAAGTTTCCAACAATATGTAATTAAAATCCAACAAAAATTCCGAAAACTTTTTCTTAGTGACTGAATAGGAAGTAATTGCAAGCCCAATAGGGTAGCTCTAGATCCAATCAATCTCGATTATAGAACATTATTTTTTTTCAATTCTCGTTCGATCCATCCCCTAATCTAGTCTATAAAAATTATCAAGTCAAAATCAGACTTAAGGCACACATTCACACTGGCCACATCTCTAAACTGTCAGTTATAAAATAGTTTTTAGTAAGTTTGCATGCACTTAATTAAACAAATAATAGCAAACTCAAATTTTGGGTTAATTTTGAAACACCCGATATTACCGATTGTTCCCCTTCTGTTTGGTACGTCAAGATATGAATGAAGACATTTTTATCATTACCGAATGCTTTTCTTTTGTTTGGTACGAAAAGAAGTGAATGACAAATTTTTTGTCGTGACGAGAGAAGAATGTTATATTAGAGGATTAGTAAGTTTGAAATACTTTTGGACAAATCAAAGTTGGATTTAAGCTAAACAAATGATATAAAAAAATTTATTCAATTTCTTCTAAGGCGAACAAAAAAATTCTTTAGTTTTAGTTACTTTTTATTAAATAATTATCAAAAAAATTATTAAATATTCAAAAAAGTATTGAATTTTGCAAGAATTAAACTCGCATTCTTCACCTACACATGAAAAATATTGAAATTCTTGCATTTTACCGATTGTATTAAAAGCCCGTTGATTTCAATTTTCATTACAAACTGCTAAAACTCTGTTTAAAGTATTAAAAAGGAATTAAATTTAACTAATGAATTAATATTTGAAAAAGACTGTATTAGCATTAAGTGCCATCTACTACAAATTTTTAAAAAAATGTATTTTAATTTGAATGGAGGAATCGAAAAACCTTTTATTAACGATTGAAAATTTGAACAAGATATATAACTAAATAAATATATATAGGGGGAGTTTGAACTAATAGTAGGAATCAAAAATTTAGGATGATTTGAATGGGGATTCTTCAAACTTTATGGCAGGTTATATACAACAATGCCTGTTCATATGGGTTGTATATTACACTACCGTTGTCAAACTAAGTAAACATCAATCTAATGAATTACTCTATCAAGTTACCTAACTCATTTCTGAAAATCAAATTTAATCTCAACAAAGCTCATTTTGCCAAACATCCTTCTCCTTTAAAATAATTACATCATATTAAAAAACCCTTACCACGTTCTTTATGAGAGGGGGATTCTATTATAATAGCACTTTGATAAGACAAATTTACGATTGCAGTCTTTCTGCTGGGTGATATATAGGGTCAAATGACGCAGAGAAGGCTCACAGTTATAAAGCGTCATTAGCGTGAGGAATGACTTCTATAAGTCCCTACCCCCCTTCAGCTTTAATGGACCATCCTCGTGATTAGGTTCCAAAAGGAGAAAACGATGGAGAAGAGACCCACTTCGTTACGAGCTTAACATCGTGGGGGGTGCGGGTTCAAGGGAGGGGAATGAATAACTAATAATAAAAGCAAGCGAATAAATAAATAAAAACACCCAGCCCCAGAAAAGATAATGAAAGAGAGAGAGAGAGCATGGTGGAGAGGGATAGGGGTCATGGAGAGAGAGAGAGGAATTCTGCCTCATCCCCTCCAGCATTTGAATATTAACTCGGAGCGATGTGTATTTAAAAGTACATTCTGGAGAGTTATAAAGAATGCAGGAAAAATGACATTCCCGAATTCTTGAGTAACGAACTTTAAACTAAAGTGCAATTACCTGTCTGATGGGAAAAATTGTATTTTTGCTTTCTGTTTTCCTTCTTTCAGTTCCGGCATCATCGGGAGTCAGAAAATTTAAAAAGGGTTTTCTCCAGTTTTCCTACTAATGGACTTCCCCCAGCCAAAAGCAGAAGCAGCAGCAGAAGTAGAAGCAGGCTGTGTTTGTTATTGTTGGAAAAGGAGAAAAGGATGGTAAGAATTTTATTAAAACGATTGGGCAAAATTATATCTCGAGGATCAAGGAGAAGAAATATCTTTCAAGATACATTCCGAAAACGGTAGACCCACGGTCACAGTTTGTTTCTAATGATGTTTCTTTTTCCGGGAGTGATTCTTCAGAAAATCTGGAGAGATGTAACGTACAAAAGGGTTCGGGAAAATTATTACGGCGACATAAAATTCGAATTATTAACTTTACTCATTAACTTAAGAGGGTAGACGGAGAAACGGGATAAGCCCATTTTATTTAATAAGCTTTTGAGATCCATGATTCTCGAATCACTTGATGATTTTGAGGTCGGTTGTCCTCCTTTTATTGCGGCTCAAATGATGTCTAATAGGAAGGGGGGAGTTTGGAAATGATGCTTTATAATGATTGAGAAGATGGCCTCCTACTTCTCCAAGTCGTTTCGAAATCTGGGATATATCGTAAAAGATTCAATTGATGAAGTTGAGTATGTTCTAATCCTTATTCAATCTTTACAAAAGATTAGAGTCGATACACATTTGTAAATTTTGTTTTATTCTTTCATGGCATCTCAGAAAACCCTTATCCTCGCTAGAAAATCTATGGTACAAAAGAGTCCATCTTCCAAAAGTAGAATCATAAACATGATTAGATTCCTAATTGATCAAGGAGAGCTACTTCAATTAGACTAACTCTATCTTTTTAGAACACTATTTCATACACCTCGCATTTTATTAATAATTTATTCTTTAAATCTTTTCCTCAAATAAATAATATTTATAATCCATTCATATTTAAATTCTTGCAGTACAATACGATGTTCATTCATCCAGTTTAATTGCACTCAAAATATTCATCATTATAGTATTTCTCATTTCTTATTATGTTGTATTTATATATATTTTTCCTATTAATTGGTGTGTTGTTGCTGTTTTTTTATTTAATAAAGTCCACCTATATCTATACGAAACCTGAGAGGGGCTACATGAGCTCTACAAACGGAAATGTGGTGTGATGTTAAATGTTAAATTTATTTTATATGCGAATTCTTATTAAATCAACATATTGTAAAAATAATTTTATATTAATGATTGCAAAAACTTATAATTAAAATCTCGTTTGAAACAATTTAAATCATTTTACAATTTTTTAAAAAATAATTCATTAAGAGAATCGAACCTCTTGTCTGAAAATTGTAATATGAAAATATTTTAGATTTGATACACGCGCTTATCTTATTTTAACTACATATTTCAACAATATATTTCGCACAACACAATAAAATTTAATATGCGCGAGCACGTTACGAGGGAAAGGGAAATAATTATCTGTATCAATATGGTGCCATCAGATTTACAAAAACTCACATCAAAAATAAATTATTATTGCAAATTAAACAAATAAAAATGTAATTTTCAACGCATGCCTGCAATAAATTAAATATGAAATATATTTTTTCTAAATTTAAAAATGTAAAGAATTTTTTGTGACATTTACAATACTATTAATTAAACAAATCAGTTTTAATATTTTTGAGTTGGTAATTTTAATGGCATAGTAGAGAAAAGGTACGCACTAATACATATTTCATATCACCCCAACATTGTATGTGTTTATTTAAAACTGATTGAGTATCTGTTCTAATTTATAAACACTTACAACCGAAAGCTTTTTGGATTTTAAAATGGTACGAAAGGATTTCTATGCAGTAATGTCCTGAGACGTTTTTAAAAGAGGCGTTAAAGGAGGAGAGGAGTTTATTTTTAGTTAAAAGTTTAATTACAATCTTGAGAAAATAGTTTTGGAAAGAACAGTTCATTCCATCATAATATCAATAAGTTAATAACGACTCTCATATTTTGTAGTACTATAAAAAGCCGTAATTTTAATTAAAACTCAAGAAGAAATAACTGCTATGATGAAAATAAGTGCTATTGATTCAAAGTAGCGGAAATAGTATGATATTCTGGGAGAATTTTATTCGGCTAATAGTACAGGGCGATTCATAAAGAAGTACGCAATTTCAATGCATTATCAGTCAAAAACAATGTAAGATAGTATATGAACCTATTACAGAATTGAATTGTGAATATTTTAATTTGTTACAGACAGTGTAGCAGATGGTCGATGTGTCACCCCTCAAACTTTTTTCTTCTTCTGGAGACTGCAAAGGACAAATTTACCTAAGACGAATGACGAGTGTACTCTTTGAATTTATGAATATCTTTTCCTCAGATGGCAACATTATGCTTGAGTACTTTCCCACTGACATCAAATGCTGTTCCTCCAATGAAAGCTAAGTGATGGTCTAAATAACCACTTTTAAAACAAAGCTGTATATCGGCAAATACAAAGTGCTTTTGTTTGTCAAAGCTATTCAGATTTCGCAAAACCTGCACGTCGTATGGAGAAATTTTCAACTCCTTTTTCAAAATACTCCAGACGTCTTGCGTACAGCCGACCATCCTCCACCACTGAACGTAGCAGCATCGACAGGATTTGTTGTGATCGGCTGCTGTTTTTAGTAGTGTCCATCCTAACATTGACCGATTGGTCAAACTAACATTCTTTTCAAGGAAGTTAATTACTGTTGTTCCTCACCTTCACATTCTCAAACGATTGGCAAAAAAATGACAATCCTTGACATCATCTCCTTCAAGGTTTTGAGATTACCTGGAACCATCAGTACTGCACCCAAATCATTATTTTCAATTTTCAAGTTTTTTCTTCATTTTGATATTTCAATACATTCCTTTAAATAGTGGTAAACAGTACCAATTTCTTTACACATGAATTTATTTTCCAGCGTTCTTCCAAATTTTTGGAAATATGCAGGAAATCTCCCATGTTCAGTTTTGATTAAAAAGTACTCCAGATTGTAGGCTGCCAAATCTGCACTTCACAACTCACCCAATGCTCTGATTTTTCCGGGACTGCAGTGAATGAGGACTTTTCCGCTGCAGTAAGTCATCCAGAACTTAAAAACTTTTGCCAAACTGTCCGTAGATTTAAATTTTTCACGTCATTGATAGATATATTTTCTAACTGAAACTTCTTTTTTTAATTGTGACCTAAAATACTATTGCACTAATGTCACAGGTTTCCATTTCGCTAAATTGAAGAACGCAAAAAGCCTATCTTTATTGCATCTATAACAGTTTCGAGCTACTAGTCACATTACACATATGCTATGCCTATGTAACTTCTATCAAGGGAGAGTTAATGAACTTTAAGAATACATCTACCTTAAGATTCACTAAAATGTTTCGTGTCGTTCACACCATCGGAAAAGTGTATATTTTTTAATGAATCACATGTATTTTTATGAATTAATTAAATCATCATCACAAATGAATTAATTAAATTTGTTTCAAAAAATAGTGCGAATTACTGTCAAAAAACCATCAATCAATAAATATTGGTTATATTACCCCACTGTCTTATATTTTTATCGTAACAGTATTATTGAAAAATATGTCACTTATTGAAACAATAAATAGTTAAAAATCTCATTAAACTATTACCTGAGATCATGAGAAAGTTACTACCAACACAATTTTTTGAATTATTTATTTTGCACGAAAAATAAATAATTTATTGATTTTTTTAATATGAGTATATTTTAGTATTTTGCATTTTAATGTGTATTGAATAATTAATTTTTTGTTGTAATTTTAAAGAAAATCATCTTATATTAAAGAAATATGCAAATTATAATAGATTTCCAAAGCTAGAAAGAGTAAAAATTACTGCCGTTCCATTTGGATATTATGTTTGTTGAGCTTTTAAAAACTCATTAAGTTCATTGGAATGTTGATATCTAATTAAACGATGATACCTCATTACGTCCACTTGCAATGATACCACATGCCACGAACTAAATTAGCAATTATTTATAAGCAATTAGGATAACAACAAAGGACTATTAAAACAATGAACAATAAATATTTCATAAAGCGAATAGAGCAGCTCTGAAACAACGCTCGCTATTGTGGCATTTTCATACTCAGTATTCTAATATTAATTTTGGTGTAGAAAAAAAAAAGAACGAGAATGTCTTGGATCATTAGGTACTATTGTAACATTTTGTGTAGCTAAATTTATTTTCCTATTAAATTTCCATAAATGTTCTTCCAAATTTTAATTTCTCCTTTTATTTTCATATTCAATAAATGAAATGAAATATTGTGCCTATTTGGACATAAATTTTCAAATTTAGTGTATGGACAATGTACCAAATTGCATCCTTCAAACTCAGGTTTTTGGGTTATCATACCCAAAGATAGATAAATAAATAGATAGCCAACTAACCATAATTCATTGACGAACTTTTAATGTCTAATTATTGTCTAAGGGAGCTCTAAAACAATCAAGATTCATCAAAATCTCGCCGAGAACATTTTTTGACAATTATAATAATTTATAGAGTTTTATGCGAGAAAAGATTTGTGGTAATTATGGAAGTCTATCAGCGTCTTGCAAAAATTACATTCTAAAATAATAGCATGAAGCTAAAAGTTTGAGACTATATCAATTTTAACCGTCTGAATTTCACAAAAAGCAACACATTCTTCAAGTATTTACTATATGAACTTGCGGCGTTAAGCCGTGGTTCTTAATGTGGTAAAATAAATAAAATTATTCGCCCAGACTATTTGCAGACGTCTGTGAAGTAGACGGTAAAAATAAAAATACATTACTAAGAATTATAGACTAAAACTGCAGTTTTAAACCTGGGTATAACATTTAAAATTTTTCTATATACTAATGAATATTGTTTGGGAATTTCGAAACCGATAAAAATTGTCTTTATAAAGATATTATAAAAATCTTTAAAATTATATTCAGACAGCTTTGTTCGTATTCAGTTGTTTCTGCATTGTCTAAAAAAGACAGGTGTTCTTTTTCTTTCTGGAATTAATAAAGTAGACGATTTTTATCCCGTTATTTTATCAATAGAAGTGCATTCAACAATTTAAATTATTCTGTGATGAAACTTTAAAGAAACTTTATGCCTTCGCTTGCTCAGTTTTTTCTTGAAATAAAGATTTTTTACCCAAAACATTTTAAGCTTAAAAAGTATCTTATAAGAAGTGTAATGGAATATTTCATGTTATAAAATACATTTAACTGAGAAATAAAGTGATAAAATGATATTGAGAAAGATCGAAATATTTTTTATTACTTTATAAAAAAGTTTGTAAAATCAGACCAGACAACATTTATGATCATTTGTTGCAACTGACAAATACAAAACAATTATCTTATGGGGGAGTCATGTTGAATTTAAAGAATATAAGTAATTAGGTTTTCCTTTTCATTATAAAATTTATCGCTGATATAGTATGACTGTAATGGTTTCTTTCCAATGACGAGTCAAGCCTTATACAGAGACGTTATTGCTATTGATAAATATAAAATAAGCATCTTAAGGTGCAGGAAACACATTGAACAAAGAGAATATAAGTGGTTGAATAAATTGTCAGAGAAGTAGAAATTGCAGAAATCGATTCAAGAAATAAGTATTGTATTGTTTCTAAATAAAGAATTAATATAACCAAATTAAATTATTTTTTTTAACTTTCAATACTTTCTTAGTAGTTCTAGTGATTGATTCAATATTTTGTAATTTGGGGCTTTTATAAAATAATTCTAGCTCATATTTTTAGATTTTTAAAATTATTCTCGGTATAAAAACAAAAATGTTGCCATCAGTATTACATCAAATTACTAGAGTAAGAGCATCATTTTTAAAGTGTTAAACAACAAGTTGAAATTCAGTGCTTTCTTTTAATTATCCTTCCATTCAGTAACATTTTATTTTAAAAAAATATTTTTTTCTTTCATATATAATCTTTAAAAAATTGGGTTATGGAAAAAAATCTATAGATACAAGAGTCAGTTCAATTCAGATTATCTTCCTAAACTTTGAATCATCACTTAGAAATCAATTCTATCTGTATTTTAATGTGGGGAGATATCATAACGAAAAACCTATATTTAATATTTTCCCCTTAGATCTTGTCTGGACAGAGAAAAAATACTGTTTCCAAGCATTTTACTTGGAATCAGTATTTTTTTCAAGCTTTTGTGAAATTTGAGTTAAAAACCGTTGCTTGTTCAACGTGTTCTACTCGTAAATTATTATTTATAAATCCATACAAAAACTTTTTAACATCAAATATCATCGCATTGTTTTTCAGTATAATTTTAATTACACTTTAAATCTATATTTTCATTCCATATTTTGGAGTTACAATTTTTTTTTCTACTTTTAAATGTTTTAAATCTGCATAATCGATTTTACTCTATAGTATCGTTTAAATCAAACTGATATCTCCGTAATATTATTTTTTCAGATAATATTCAAATGGACATGAAAACTATATCTTCATACGATTAGCAATAAATATCACTTTAAGTTAGAAAATAATCTTTTAATTACTACATTTAGATATTTTAATTAATATTTAAAAAGTTTTTTTCTCCTTCTAAGGCGTATTTTGAATCAAAATTTTAGTGATATTGAAATCAAATTCATGGAAACACATTTCAGAAACTATTTGTGAATGTGCCTTATGACAATATTGTGAATGTATTTATCAATTTATTTATTTTGCTTCAATAACATCCTTTTCGTCTTTTTGTAGGAATATTAAATAATTACTTAATATATCCAGGATGCCTCTTTATGGGATTTTTATGCTTTCTATTGATAAAATGTTGATTATATAATTAACTGTCGCAAAAGCATCATTAAAACATTCCTTATTATTTAGTATTATTTACTACATAAATGTCATTGTTTATTACGTTGCTTATTGCTTAGTATTATTTATTATAACACTTTATAAACAAGTTTTGAAAACTATTTAGATCAAATTTTTTATACCAAAAAATAAAATATAAAACGTAAATACATTAAAACTTGCTGAAAACTTGATATTAAAACTTGCTGAAAACCGGCCATTACCAAAAGCTTTTAAATTCGAATAATATTTTAAAGTCAAGGAAAATTTTATATAAAGCATTAGAAATTTTTTATCAAACATTAAAATGCACCAGCTCAACATGCTTATAAGAAAATTCTTATTAAATTATTATTCTTAAGTAAAAGTTATTTTTAAATGAGATTTTATAATAAGAAATATGCATTACATCTTCTTATAGTCTGAAAATTTATTTATATGATTAAATATTCTTTTAAATAACACATTATAAAATATTTATATCGTCTGCACCATTATTTATTAAATTCCATAAAATACCTCTATCGTCTGCAACATTATTTATTAACAAAAATAAAAAATAAAAATTAGAGCGTCAAAGAATTTTAAAATCTCGTAACTTCACAGAAAATAACAGTTCTGTAAAACAAAGTTTTTCAAACGAATATAAAACCAACTTTTTCATAAATCTATACTTGTAATAAAGCTTAATGTGCGTGCGCGAGTTTTTGTTGGCGCTGTACAGTCCAGGCCATTCGACCTATAGTTACCCAATTAGGTTTGAGCAGTAATATTTTAGGAATTGATAGCGGAAAAACGTTAAAATGTCGCTTACTTTTTAATTAATTAAAATTCTAATTAAAAATTCGAGGAGTAGAACTTGGCGGCCAATACGCACATGTATTTTTATATGTTCCATTACAAATGAATAAGTGAGATTTGTCTCAAAAAATAGTGCAAATTACTGTCAAAAATCACCAATTAATAAACATTGGTTATATTACCCCCTGTCGTATATTTTTGTCTTAGTATTAGCAATGTCATTGAACGATGCGTTTCTTATTGAAAGGATAAATAATAAGATCATGAAAAAGTTATTTTCAACACGATTTATTTTTTCGTAAGCATTTATTTTGCACGAAAAATAATTCATTGAATATTTTTAGTACTTAGTATTTTTAATGTGGATTGAATAATTGATTAATTATTCGATCTAATAGCAGCGATTTTTCAAATTTTCAATTAGAAATTTAATTAATTAAAAAGAAAGCGAAATTTTAAAGTCTTTCCACAATAACTTCAGAAAATTTTACAGCGTAGACAGAATTTGATTTAGAAATGAAACAGCAGAAGCAAATGCATAAACCTATTATGGATTATCAGTACAGAAGTTTGAACCAATGAAATGACTGTTATGGTTAATTTTAGAGAGAGTTCGAAGTAAAACTGATAATTAACTTTCAATTATAACATAGCAACATCGTGCTATTATAACCACTTCATTAATAGTAAGCTTAAATCAAGGGAATAAAAGAATGAAAAGCATTGCTTTAAAATATACAGAAACAAAATTAAATGTTTCAATAAAATTTTATCATTAAATAACCATACCATTAATCGAGAAGCTAACTTAAAAAAATACCAGCGGGTGACCGAGCTCCGCTCGGAGAAAACAGGTATCGAAGCTAACTCGAAGATTTAAATTTTCAATTGTGATTTATCAAAACAATACATGCCATAAGAAAATTTGTGAAACCGTTGGTGAAAAGATAACCGCTTAAAGTGCACCATTGTAAACTATTCTAAACAAAGTTAGAGTTTGGAAAGGGAACTATTCTATACAAAGGTAAAGTAAAGGTAAAGATTGAAGTGTGTTGAAGTTCAATATTTTTGACAAATTTATTTAGAAAAACCAAACATATATACATACATAAGAAACATATTATAAACCTATAACAGCATAAACATAAAACTTTATTAGTTCACCATATTGGCTATAGATGGCAGCACGTTACCGCTTGAAAATTTAAGTAGCCATTATGGCGAACTAATAAAGTTTGAAAATATCCTATCTGTAACTCCGAACTGCTCGACCGTAGCGCTTCAAAACCGGCGCCAATCGATTCCTCGTGGCCAAAAGCCCCAGACCCCCAAGTTTACCGGAGTTTATTAATTCTGGGGCGATTTTCGACTTGGCAACCATTCCTCGTATTATAGTATTATATATAAATGTAATTTTTTACATTGAATCAACGGAGCAATTTATTATAGACTAGCTTTTACCTGGTGCGTTGCTGCCGCAGAAGAAATAATTCTGGAAACGTTTTAAATTTGAAATAATTGTCTTGTTTAATTATGATTGATAGAAATAATAATATTTTTGAATAGGAAATGAATACATTCAATGAAATTGAATTATATATAAAGGAGAAGTGTAAATGATATTTATTCTTTTTTTTTCTTTATGATTCAGGAGCTTTAGGGTAGACAATATTTTTTGTTTTTCCGTCTTCTACAAACAAATGTGTAATGTATCCGACTCGTAAACATCCAGTACAGAACTGGATAGAATCCAATGAGCGGTACGGTAGCGCATAAGAGATATGCAGACAAACATTCATTTCTATTTACATAGATTAGATAATTTTACTATGCCTATAACCATCCTGTAAATGTAAGTATTAGGTATTTTAAGTTTCATCCGATCCGATGAGTGGTACAGCAGCGCATGAGAAATATACAGATAAACTAGATAAATAAAAATGAATGTTTATCACAAGATTTCTTCAAAACTTTTATGACTGAATAAACATGTAACTCTCAAAAATATTAAGAATATATAACCCAGTGTGATTAAGTTTTGCATCAAAATAAATTTTAGTTACCTCGCCATTTTAAAGAATATTATTTGTCATTGAGCTTTTTCATATCATTCTATTTCTGAATGTATGGACCATTTTTTGTGGGAAAAAAAATCGAAAAATATATCTTATCCAATACCTTTATGAAATAAGGCAAGCTCACGACTTTTGTCACCAAATGTTTAAATCACTCCTTGCCAAAAATGTAGTTTTTTATGTTATCTACCCTCTGTTCCACAAATGGCATTCCCGCCGCACAACATCGAAGTCATTGTCATTTGTTGAAGACAGCGACATCGGAACAGTCTACTCATCAAATTATTGTAGTGATAAAAGAAGATTAATGGGAGCAAAGGGAATACTCATAAGTACAATCGTTGGCCCACCCATGCCCATCTATGCCATAGCCTTTTTTTAGTGCCTTTAAATTGCGGGCCCAGATAACCCCCTGCCGGTTTTGGTGACGAAACCCAGTCCGGAAATGATTACAGATTCCCGCCACAATTTATCCCTTCCCTCGGCAAGAAAAAAAAAAAGAACATTCTTTACGACGCTATATCGCAACATGCCACCCCCTCTTCGTGCAAAATCGTCGAAGATACCATCATCTGCCCTGCTGCACAGAAAATAGCTTTTTATTATTATGTCTTGGCTCGATTTAGCAGAGTTTCGGAGGCTGTGTACCAAGAAATTGGCAAATTTGGAACGGTATTGCATGACTTCAATCACCGTCAACACCATTAAAATAGCAGCGCGCATCAAGCCGGGATGTAAAGCCTTCGGTATGGGGTAAATGAGGCACACTTAAGGAATACCAAGCTGTAAAGCAGGCTGGCCGAGTCGTTTCAGATAAAAGTCTTAAGAATTGATAAGGGTTCTATATAGATAACAAAGTAATGTAGAAACGCTGGAAGCCATGATGTGGAAAATGAAATTACAAAGTAAAAAAAAAAAAAATTGAGTTCGTGATTAAATATATCGCTTGTAAAATCATGGCAATGCTGAAATGATGATTTTATAGAATCAATTATTTGAATCCTTGGGATTTTAATTCCATATGTTTTGAAGTTTTGAAAATTTTTCCTTTCCAAAAACATAAAACTAATGCTTATAAATTCTTTTTTATTTTGCCGAAAAACTGTGAAGTTTCCAAATCGATATTTAAATATAAAGGTTTTAAATAAAATATAGAATTTTTGAAACAATATAATTGCAAAATAATAAAACTCCATTAACAGTAATATGACCATTTTTTGTCATTTAGATGTTCTATTATTGTAAAATTTAAAGAACCGCCTGCAATTCGTTTTTAAAAAATTTATTTTAACTAGATTAGGCTTTTAATTTAGATTAAATTTAATAAATGGAATAAACATTTTTACGTTTTATATCGACTATATTTTCTTTTCCACCAAATATTTTGACAATCTCTTCAAACATTCCTTTATTTACATATTTATTTCCACGATTATAAAAATCTTACAATACGAAAGATGTGAATAAAATTCTTATTTTTGGAATTTTATAATATAAATATTATATTAAAAGTCCTACATAACGTTTTATATTAGAATTATATATAACATTGTTTTCAAAATTAAAAATTATAATCAGAATCCCGTTTTTTATTAACCCTTTATTTATCGACAGTACTTTGCAGTACCATTTAAATCCTGATATCTGATATCATCAGAATATGATAATTTTTCTAACAGCATTTAAAACAACACAAAGAACGTATTTCCAATAGAAGGCAATGGATGTGAACCAAAAATAACAAAAATCTTTCATTATTATGTGAATTAATTGATTTTAATTCATTAACAAATTTTCTTTTTCATGGATTTATTATGCACCAAAATTTAACTAATAGCTCAATAATAAATTTGAAAAATCGATGGTAAAATAATCAGTAAACTAAGGGTTAAAGCTAAGTATTATTTATTAAGAATTCTTAATAATTAAAAATAAATTCTTACAACTATTCATAATGGTATATTTTAAATTTCCATTTGATGCTCTCATTCTTAAAAACAATCTTCATTATTTCCAATTTTTGAATAAATTGAATTTTTACTACCATGCATTTTAAATTCAGCGAATTCTATTGCGGAGTGTAAGAAATATTTGAATGCTATGTCATTATAAACTGAAATATGTTATATAAATTGATAATCTTTATAAACCTTTAAAAGCTTAAAGTTGATTAGAGTGAAACTAAATGCTTAGCAATAGATTGAAAGGGTATTAGATTTATCATCAGAAAATAAATAAAATTGACTGCTTTGACCAATCTGACCTTGTTCATCCATCAAGTTAGAATAAGAATTTTCGGTTAAAAGTTTCAAGGATGAACATGCCACGTATATAATTAATGTAGGTATGTGAAGTAATACTTAGATAGATAAATGCATCAAGGATTGGCTAAAAGGTTTCTCATGTGCATTTTTATATTATTAAAACTAGTTCCCACTTTTAAATGGTAAGGAAGTTTCCAATTGCCTCCCTTCCCAAATACTCCCAGCATTCTGTTCAAATCATTCGTGTAATAACAATGATGTAGGCGGAATAAAACTCGCTCTGGAACTCTTACCACAGGATGTACTCACATTGAGGGGTATCTCAGAAATAAAGATGAAAAGTGTTCTGTCCGGTAGTTGGTTGTAGTAATCCTGGTGGGAACAGAAACCTGATAAGACAGTTGTACCTACCATAGTGGATATAGAAACCTGGTACCTCAGTTGTACCTACACTGTTGGGTACAGAAAACTGGAACCTACCCTTGAGGGTAGAGAAACCTGATACCTCAGTTGTACCTATCTTAATGGGTATAGAAAACTGTAACTTCAGTTGTACCTATCCTGGTGGGTACAGAAACCTGGTACTTCAGTTTCACCTACCCTGATGGGTACAGATACCTGATACCTTAGTTGCACCTACCCTGGTGGGTACAAAAATCTGATACCTCAGTTGTACCTACTCTGGTGGGTACAGAAATCTGATACCTCAGTTTTACCTATCATAGTGGGTGCAGAAACCTGATACCTCAGTTGTACCTATCATAGTTGGTACAACTAAGCCCAATTACTGCAAAACATAATAAGTTAGATCTATTAAACTGAGTATACACCATGTTAACTTCTAAATTATAGATATGTATTCAATTATGTCTCCATCCATCCTCACCAGGTTTGCACCTCAGAAATGGGGATGAGGAGCTTCCGGTATGGTGATTGGTTCTCGCCACCCTAGTAAATTCAGAAATGGTGGAGGTTGGCTAACTCTTATCGATGACGGCACGTGCTTCCTACGAGAAGAGTTGTACCACGGACGGTGGTGACACTAAAGATTAATCCTTAGTTCTCTCTAATTTTGTCGTTGCGTTTCAATCATTCAATTTTAATCTTAATGCCTTTAATTAGACCGGGGTGCAGCACCCTGTTTGGTTACTACAGAATGTAGTACAAAATTCAATTTAAGAATTTATTAAGAGTCATATTTCATTCTCTTTTTTCTAGATTTTCTCATTCTCTGTCTATTGTCTTACTTATATTTGTTGACTTACTTCCCGATAAATGGGAGGGGGGGGGGGTAATGCGACTATCAAATGCTTTAAACTCAGAATTTTCAAATATTTCATTTGATCCGAAAAAAATCACCAGTTTCTGGCGGGATATGAGGGATATTTATACTTTTGTTTGTTTGAGAGTACATCATTTAAAAAGACGACAGGGTAGACAGAGGAAATTTCATATGAAAGCATAGCACTAAATTAAAAGAATTCTTTCGAAATTTGTGAAATTAACCCGCTGAAATTTTAACAATCTAACAGCACGTTCGTGTCCTGTAGACATAATAACAGAAAAAGGCCAATAACTGAAAAGATTTAATTTAAATGATAGCTGAATCGTCGTATAGAAGCTTTGTATCGAATTTTGGATTAAGTGCTTCAGAGTTGATTATCTGTCGATCTGTCTTGAGAGAGTTAACGGAGTCGTCAAGAGTTGACTAGTTAACTATCTGTAGAAGATTTGACGAACATTTGAACAATATATCTATGTATTACAAAAATAGTTAGCTAACTTAATGAAATTTTATGTCTAGTAGTCTTGTTACCAAAACTATAACCTTATTTTAAATTCAGCAAATTTGTAGGAAAGGAATGTATCAAAATTAAATTAGTTTCTCTGCATAGTCTTTCATTGGGGCACAAAGTTTTGAAGACAGTCATATTGTGTTAGATAAAAAAGTCAAATATAAAATTTAATCTAGCTTTCTTTCCTTTTTATTCTTTCCTTCTTTTTATAATTCTAAAACCTTAGCTTCCTTAAAAAAACTTAAATGTTATCCTAAGTACTTTTCAAAAAAATGATAAACTCAACATCTTTTATATCTAACAATGAAGAGAAACTAAAAAAATGCTTCTCAGTTATGTAACCAAACACTGAAAAAAGAAAGAAAATATACTTTTCTTTAATAAAAAGGTTAAGAGTAATGCTGAGATTTTTTTATCAGTAAATAATCCAATATTCAAAAAATATTTCAATTCTATGGGCACTAATAAAATCTTTATTCTAATTGCATAAAAGCTATACCATTGATGTATTTATTTCTCAAGATGGATCGTTATTGTACTCCGAAGATGCATAATATTTCATAAGCTAGCTCACAAAGTAGCTTTTCTTTAATAAAAAGGAATGAATACAGTTAAATAAATACCATTGTTTAGACTTTTCTTTTAAAAAAAAAA
>JAPMOQ010066710.1:0-14497 GCA_026543055.1 Argiope trifasciata | reverse complement strand
GCAAAAGTTGTTGCATCAATCAATCTTCTAAATCAATCATTAAAGTTAGCTGATTTATATTTTTAAAAAAGTATTATTATTAAAAAGGGCTATTTTGAATCGTTTCGTCCACCAATTTCATGCCAATCAATTTCCGGAATCACTCCAAGGCTGATAATCAATTGAATATATATTTGCGTATATGAATGAATGCGCGTGCGTGTTACTGCTCTACGCACCAGACCATATGATCTAGAGGTACCGCACTTCATATATTCATATTTACTTTGGAGGAGGAAAAGATTCGGAAGGCGGAATTTTTAGGGCAACTTTAATTAATTAAAATTACGCTAACATTTTAAATTTTTCTGCTATAATTTCCGCAAATATTACAGTGTAAAACTGTTTTTTAAATCCTCCTAAAATGTCTTTTTCCATTGTTACCCTCTTTTTAAAATCAAATTCTATTTTTAATGAATATTTTTAAAAAATATTTTAATCATATTTTCTAACAATTAATTTCTCTTAAAATTAAAGTAGAATTTAAGCTGCAAGAGCTTAAGCTTGTACCAGTGATTGCCAACACTTTGACAAAAACTCAAACTGAATAATTAAATTAACTCTTACTGCAAATTAAACCTAGGATAGTGTGATGTACAGCACGTGTTTAAAAAATGAGCGCAATGTTATGGAACAAATATAAAATGTGATATTTACACACAATTCCATGACAGCTTATTACGAATCAGAGATATATATAATGCAATGAACAAATGATCGTGAGGCTTCTATAATAATATAAGTTATGTGCCTATCAAAGTTTAAACATATTTGGCTGAGAAGTTATAAAGAGAGGAAGACACGTAAGTATTTAATTGAAAAGTTTAGAAAGCATTACTCATGGTGAACCAGCTGGTTGCCAAAGGTGGCTAGTACGAAATAAAAATTGACAGAAACGGTGAAATGATTGAAGCAGATAGAATACCTAAAGGTTTTGGAAGTAGTTTCACCACATGACGAATCAAATGAATATACTGAGAAGAAATTTATGTATATATATAATATTTTTTGATTAGACGGTGATAAGGTGCAGGCAATCATTGTGGATATATATATATGGTCATTAGCTCTCGCATAAAATAAAAATCAATATACAGTCGACAATATTATTTATATAATAGACTTAATATTTATATAATTGATAAATGACTTAAAAATGAAAAATTGTTTTTCAAATTTCAGTTCAATATATCATACTAGAAAAGGCTTAATCCCTTTTTTCAATCCTTAAAAGGCAGAGATTTTACAAGGGATCATTAAAGTCAAAAAATTTGACAAACTTTTAATTTCTTACTTAATCGTAATTTTGAAAATTAATTGTAATTAATTTAGATGTAATCTTATCTTCAAATATTAGATGAAACTTTCTAATGGAAAATCTACATGCTTAAATCTGTATGTAAAAATCTATAAGATACACCAAAACGGAAGCATCGAGGTAAATTAAAAGTATCATACAATTTTATCCAAATGTAGTTTTATATTAATTTAAAAAAAAAATCTGACGAAGGATTGATTATTTATGAGTGTCTATTCTTGATTATTTGAATAATGATTAAAAATCACACACACACACACACAAAATAGATAAATGAAATTTGGTACGTTGGTTTGACATTCTTATTGTAATTATGACGAATTTTTGAGACAGTCTAAAAGGACAGGAAGAAGCACAAAATTCATACTTGATTATGAATTCTAATCAAAATATACTTAGAAATAATTGCTTTTAATAATAATGATGATGAGGATAATATTTATAATTGTTTTCTTGTTTAGGTCTGACAACTTTTAAGGTTGATCCTGCACCAATGCGTGCAGTTTATGAATTTTTCTTCCATAAGTAACGCCCCCCATCAGCAACAAAATCTGAATAAAGTAGCATAAAGTCTTTATTTGATACGAGTAAATAACAGGCTGTAATGTCAAGGCATAACTATGAATGCTACACTTTTGTATATTCAATTGCATTGAATATTCCCAAGCATTATTAATGAATTTATCTCTACGATTTTACATTAAAATGTCCTTGAAAACGTGTAATCAAGACATGCTATGCTTTGCACAAGATTAATCAAAAGATCTCTCATTTATCCTATCAGATTTTAACCTCTATTGCATTAGCATATCTACGCATATCTACAAAAAGAAAGAAAAGGAACCCTGCTTCAGATAATTGTAAAATAAGCATAGAATACTTGAAGTAAATATTGGTTTCTTAGAAATGTTTTATAGATCTACAATTTTATTTAAGAAATTTTTCTTTGATAAACTATTGAAAAAAATAACTGGAGATGGATTACGAGTTTAAGACTTTTAGAATGTGATCCGTTTCTTAATATTCGTAAAAAAATTAATCAAATGCTGAATTAAATTTCGCGATTTGCTTTCATCTACATCAATTTTCTGGATAGAAATAATTCTTAAATTTATTTATGAATTTAAATGAAATTATTCTATTCAGTTCATGAAAAAAATTTAAAAAGGGGTCACATCATTAAAAAATTACGCAGAATTCCATGTTTTTACACAATATAAATCTGATAATAGAAACAATATAATAATTTATTTTATTACATTCATAGAAATTTAGATTTTTTTAAAACGTAAAACTCAGTTGCATCTTCTTACTTTATGGAAAATAATTAGAGGTAGAGATTAGCTTATAAAGCATAAATTTGCATTATAAAAATAGTTTAACTAAGAATGAGAACTATATTTCATACTTTAACCATATATTTGCCGTATACCTTATGTTTGTATTTATTTGCCCCCGAATGATAACATAGCGCAAAACGAACTCAACAGTTTAATACATCAAGTCCCTCACCCTTTTGTTCTAATGGGAGACTTTAATAGACACAAACCGATTTGGGGCAGTAAAGATTTAAATTTAAAAGGTCAGCAAGTTGAATCTTTAATGGAAGATCATGATCGCTGTTTATTGAATGATAAAACTTATACATATATTTATATACTAAGCCGCACGTTCCATACTTTAAATCTAGTTTTATGCTCACCACCTTTAGCAATTAAGTGGGTTTTTAGAGTTGCAGAGGATCTGTATAATAGTGATCACTTTCCAATTATTCTATCATATAGGGATAATGATGTCATTTTCCTTGAAAAACTAAAAAAATATATTTTTGATAAAGCAAACTGGGCTGTTTTTTCATAAACTGCTGTTATCACGCAAGATGTGGTAGATGAAGAAAATATAGACGATGTCATACAAATTATAACTGAAAAAAGACTGGCAGTAGCTGATACGGCAATTCCAAAGTCATCTGGGAAGATACCAAAACTTTGGAAACCATGGTGGAATAACGACTGCAAAATTTCTGAGAAGAAACAGGTTAAGGCATGGAATAGGTTTCGACGTTATCCTACAACGGATAATTTTATTATTTTTAAACGAACTAAAGTATATGCTAGATTAATTAGAAGGAGAAGTCAGAGAAATACATGGATAGCATTTGTAAATTCTATAAAGGGACGAATTAGCTCCAAGCTATTATGGGACAAAGTCAAGAGGATGTCTGGCTTTTTAAAAAATGGATTTCCTTTGACATTTTAAAATTACAATGGACAACTTATTAGAGACATTAAGGCAATAGCTAATATATTGTGAGATTCTCTAAAGTGTCTAGTGCAGCATCTTATCCCCAGGATTTTATAATTACAAATTAAGCAAAAAGAACATTTCTAGATTTTAATACAAATTCTAACGAGGAATACAACTCTGACTTTAGTTTTGTAGAATTAAAAAGTGCATTGCAAAAGTCTCGCGCTACTTCACCTGGTCCTGACAATATTCGTCTCAATATGATCAATAACCTTAATGAACATTCTTTAAAAAACATTCTGCGACTTTTTAATAAAATCTGGCACCAAAACTGTTTTTCTAATTTATGGAGAAAATCAATAGTAATCCCAACCACTAAACCAGGAAAAGACACCAAAGATCCAAACAGCTGAGGTCCATAGCACTTACTTGTTGTTAACGTAAAATTTTTGAGAGAATGGTAAATGAAATAAAATAAATTCTAGAAAAACAGAACTGGTTATCTCCTTTTCAGAGCGGTATCCCTAGTAGCAGGAGCACTTTGGACAATTTTTACAGTTGGAAACTTCAGTTAGAAAGGCTTTTGTAAGCAAGAAACATTTAGTTTCGATCATGCTGATATGGAAAAGGCTTACGATAGAACCTGGAAATATTGTATATTGCGGGACATATATAAACTTGGCCTCCGTCGGAACTTACCATTTTTTATCTAAAATTTTTTAAGGACGAGAAATTTTCAAACTCGATTGGATTCTATTCTATCAGACAGTTTCCATCAGGACGAAGGAGTTCCTCAAGTAAGTGTCCTAAATGTAATTTTATTTATTATTAAAATCAATAAATTTATAAAAAATCTTCCGTTAATGGCTCATTATACGTTGACAACTTCCAAATACATTGTTCGAGTGAAGACTTGGGTTTCATAAGGAAAAAGCTTCAGGAAGCGATTAATAACATTTATGAATGGGGAAAAATTAATGGCTTTACCATCTCTCTTCAAAACTCTGCTTCAATTCATTTTTGCAGAAGAAGCGGATTTCCACCCAGATCCAAATCTTAAATTAAATAGTCAACCAATTCCCTTTGTTTCTGAAATAAAGTTTTTAGGTGTGATATTTGATTCAAAACTTACCTTTAAACCACACATTCACTATCTGAGAAGGAAATGCATGCTTTCAATGAACATAATTAAAATACTCTCCAACATATGGTAAGGGTCAGAAAATGATCTATAAAAAGGCTCTATAAATCTTAAGCTACTTGCTTACGATCTATAGAGCATTAATACTTTCAAAACTTGATTATGGTGGTGCTGTTTATGGATCTGCCGCGAAATCTCATTACGACGTCTTGATACTATACATAATCTGAGTCTCCGATTCTCAATGGGTGCATTTAAAACTTCTCCAGTTATGAGTTTGTATGCTCTTTGCAACGAGTTTCCTTTAGAACATCGGCGAAATATGTTAGCACTTAATTTGTTTTTAAAAATAAAAAGTGATGGCTCCAACCCATTACATTATAAAGTCATAAATGCTATCTATAGTTCATTATTCCCATTGAAATAATCTTTCATTCCCATGTTTGGTTTCAGGATCGGTCAACTTCTCAGAGACCTAGGAATAGCAGACTTTCCAGTCCTTATTAAATCGGATGAAATCGGAAACTTTTGAAAAATGGAGTAAGTCGACTACACTAAATTTGGTTTATTAGTCCATTTTTAATGCTCACAGACAACAATTTTGTAATTATAAAGCTGTTTTTATAGATGGATCCAAGGCTGGTAACAATATGGGTGTGGCTGTAACGTTTAGGTATGAGATATTCTCAGAAAGATTACACGGATTTTGCTCCAGTTTCACATCAGAAATTTACGCTGTATACAGAGCTTTGATAAATATAGCAGAAAAGAATTATAAAAGACCTTTTTTATATACAGACTCCAAAAGTGCAATCGAAGTTCTCAAAAATGTTTCTCCTACAAGTCACCCAATAGTGCTGAAATGTGTAGAATATTATCTTTATTTATGTGAGAAAGGTGTACAGATAATATTTTGTTAGATTCCTGGGCACTCTGGAATTCAGGAAAATGAAAAAGTTGATAAGGCTGCAGGAAGCTATACAGCAATAATTGAAAATTTTGATCCTTTAAATGAAGCTTTGCAAGCTATCAAAAATCATTTTGCCGAAAAATGGCAACGGATTTGGGACCAGTAACAAAATAATAAGCGGCATGAATTTCAGCCCTTGTTATCTACAAAAATAGTAATTTAAACTGAAGACAATTAATTCTATAAAATCGTCTTAAAATCGGACACACCAGACTGACACACAAACATCATCTTGATTCAGAACCAACACCTACACGCTCTTCCTGTCATTGTCTTTTAACCACTAATCATATGTTGGTGCAATGCCCTGGTTTTAGTACATTTAGACGTAACTATTTTGTTAAAAAATAATGTTGAATTAAAAGACTTGCTGGTTCATAATCCCCACTCAAATCTGTTTTTATTTTTAGGTGACATTGGAATTGATAAGCTTCTTTGAGTGTGTATTCATGAGTCTTTAAATTTTTTCCTAAGCTTTTACATAGAACTTTTACATACAATTAAGATGGGTCAGGCATTTGGCGCAGCATGGGCATATATGGCCTTTGTGATATTAAACCAAACCAAACCAAACCATTGTTGTAAAGATATTAGAACCGCGTTTATATTTTAATTAGTCACGTACTCTTAAGAATTTCTTCCTCTGCAGAAAGATAGGAAATAAAAATAATTAGTACTTTCAGAGCAGTTTAAATGCTACATGTTCTGTGAAAGATAATGCACAATTAAGAGATAGATTACCAGGACAGGTAATTGTGTTATGATGTTACAGAATCTAACTCATTAGAATGCATGCTTCAAGAACATAATAAACAGAAGATGTATTAGGTTATTAAAATGATACAGCTTTAATAACTCCCAAATATTTTAAAAGGAATCTTTCAAGAAATTACGAACATCATGTTATGCATAAGAGTTTAAATACCAAAAAATTAAGATTTCAAATTAAGTTCAACCCGTATTCCCAGTTAAACAAATAATCGCTAAGTAAAGAAAGTAAAAAATTAATTTCGATATAAAAACAGAAACGAAAAAAAATAATAAATATCTTCATTTCTTTATTTTCAACGATGGAAGAAAACTATGCAATAAAAATTTGCACAAAAAAAAACATTTATTTGAATCTCGTAACGATTATGATAGAGCTATTCCAAATTATTCGTAAAACGTATTAACAAAATTGTCAAAAGTCAGGAAAAAATTACACAGTTACATTAGTGAGACAAATTTCTAGACCTCTAGAAACGCAACTTTACAGTTTTGCTTAAATTTCGGAATTATTATTTTCTCATGCATAGAGAAAATATTATAGTCGCCAAAAAGTTTGAATTCGAGATTTCTCCAGTGCAATCATTCCTGAGTTCGAAAAACATTTTTTAAAATTATTTTGTCTGTGAATACATTAGCATAAAAACTCTTTGAGCTATACCGAGGAAACCAGGTATGTAGAATCAATAAAACATAAATTTTTATCAAATTTTAAACCAGATCCATAAACAAGAATTCTGCAGAATTTGTGGAGTTGCACGAGTAAAAGTGAACTAGATAACTAAAAAACATAAAAAAGAGAAGATATATAGTTAAAACCTACTGTCTTCCTATACTGCTGCATACATATAAACTCAATAATTCATAAACGTTCAATAAATCATTGAAATTTGATTTATGATCGCATGAATATATTACTATTTTCGTGTCGAAGCAAGAAAATACATGTTCATAAGAGTAATTAACTAAAAATGTTAGATTCATAAAACAAAATGTTTTTGTTTCCATGCTAAAATTTGCCAATGCAATAAAAAGCATTCCCATTCTTACTGAAAATCTTCATTTTTTTGAGAGAGAGGTTTGAGGATAAAATCCTTTATTAGATATTATGGGAGAAAATGTTTGGGAGATCAGTCCAATTTAGTTTCAGCAACCGTAGCAGACACTATTTATCGCTTTTCATACTTCCATTGGCGAACTGCAGTTTAACCCAGCTGCTTCGTCAAATTAGTGGAAATGAGAGAAAGATGGCAACCGTTAAATTTTCAAATCTTATCTGACAACGTCATTCCGTGTATTTCAGCACACCGTGCGAGCCGGAAAACATGGCGCAAAACCGTTGATGGCGATTTTTGAAAAATGCACCATGTGGCAGGGTTAAAATCCAGTCTTACCGTCTTCCATATATGATACCATTGATGAAGTGATATGAAAATGCCGCATTGGCACATTTCCATGATCTTCAACAAACGAAATGAGAACGATTTGACCAATGATTTTTTATACTGATGATAAGTATATGCCGACTACACATATCAGCTAGGTCAGGTTTTTATTTTTTGTATACAAAGTATGCAAAGCTAAAATATTACAATAGTCAAAAAATGTGGACTAGAGACTTTAAAGAACCTCTATCGAAAAACGCATTTTTGGAATTAAGCTTGCCTGTTTTTGTATAAAATTACGAAAAAAAGATTTCAAATAGAAGGATATAATTTAATATATGGACTTAGCAGTAAATTTGATGAAATTTTGAACGTTAACCCATTAAGAAAGCATCTTTTACGTGGATATTCAAGAGTACAAGTTACATTTATTACAAGACATAAAGTCCTAGATGTATAAAATTTGTTACGTAGAGTTAGCAATTTTATAATTTAATAAATAATTTATTCATTAAACGAAAATTTCTTTTCATTTTGACAAAAAAAAAAACGAAATGACTTTCCGAACAACCCAATAGATTCTAATCATATTTAGAACCAAATCTGTATTTGGTTTGTATCTCTATTAATAACTGTCCATTTCTATGTATTTTTATAAACATGGTGACAAAATAATTCTTAAATATAATGAATGACTTGAACGAATTTCATTAGGTGATCTAGCGAATAAAATTGTGTTTTGTGTAAATTTTAGATAGAAGCGGTCAGTAAATAGGAGCCGACAATACATATTCTCCCAATAAAGTCAGTAAAACTGTTAGACTCCCGTCAAAGATCTATATTTAGTTATTAATTTTTCGCACACAACATGTGGGCTTTCTCAAGATACGAACTGTTAAGTAGGGTGAAATTTATAATTGCTTTATTAGAGAACGTATTATCAAATTTTGCAATAATGACTTCTATTTTTCTTTATGTTGACAGGTGTTTACAATACTTCATAAGCCTACAACGCCCGAAGTAACTTTTCAAAATTTGATAACCTAAATTGCAATATACGACTTATAGTAAGTTTTAAAAAATTTTAACCATGCGTATCTCATGATATAGAACTATTCCAAACCAAAAACCTTAAATATTAACTATGCAGAATGAATGCTCAAGCAATAACTTTTGGTTGCTTATCAAATAGTCAAGATAATGGGAAAACAGTGATATCTATGCAGTTTTAACAGACGAAATAAAAGATCTTTATTTATATTTCAGTTTGAGTAGCCTCTTAGCCGTTGCAGTTCCAGGGAACTGCAACGTTGCCCAGGGAACACCACGTGGAGGTGTGCTACTCTCGTTCCCCACCCACCAACCCTCCCTTCATCACTGCATCCGATAACAATTTTTTTTTAAGCAGCATCCACCAGTTAACTCGATGATTCTTTCATTGCATTACATGCCAGCAGGCAACAGTTTTTGAGCAGCATCTGGATGCCGAAGATGATGTTAAATAGTTTCTGGCAACCAATATCTGTATTTGTAAGAGCAACTGAACTATGATAACAGTCTTTAAAATAGCATTTTGGAGCATATGAACGTCTTCTGAACAGCCGAAGACAGTCATAAAAAGCATCGGACGGACGATTTGATGAAAAACTGCCTCTTTCTACATCCGATAACAGATTTTTTTAAAGCAGCATCCAGCAGTTGACTCAATGATTCTTACTTTACATCATATTCCAGCAGGCAACAGTTTTTGATCAGTATCTGAAAGCCAAAAATGATGTTAAATTGCTTCTGGCAGCCGATATTTGTATTTGTAAGAACAACTGAACTCTGATAACAGTCTTTAAAATAGCATATGGAAGCAGAAGAATATTTTCAGAACAGCCGTAGATAGTTATGAAAAGCATCGGGTGAACTTTTTGATGTTAAACTGCCACTTTATGCATCTGATAACAGTTTTCTTTTAAAGTAGCATCCAGCAGTTGACTCAATGAGTTTTTACTACATTATATGCCAGCAGGAAACAGTTTTTGATCAGTATCTGGAAGTCGAAGATGATGTTAAATAGCTTCCGGCAACCTATATCTGTATTTGTAAGAGCAACTGATGACGGTCTTTAAAATAGCATCTGGAAGTAGAGGAATATTTTCATAACAGCCGAAGACAGTCATAAACAGCATCGGATGGCAGTTTTGAGATTAATTTGCCTCTTTCCGTGGCTGGTACACCACTGGCATGTCCAAAGCCATGCAAAATTGATAGATTGCATATGACTCCACAGCTGGGATATCAAAGGGAGCCAATCTGGCCGGTAAATCCAAAGCACAACACAACTTATAAATCATGTATGATTTTACTGTAGGTGCATCAGCTATCTGGACTTGAGTAGGAACCAGTTGAGCTGGAATATCCAATGCTTGGCAAAGTTTAAACACAGTATATGAACGCACCACAGCTACTTGTGGTTCAGACGGAACAGATGGTATTTCCGCAATTAAATCCAAAACAGGATCAGAAACAAAACCCCCGGAAGGTGGTAAGCGGGGAAACGGGGAATTTTTTATCAATTCCCAAATAATAAATAGAACGATGAGACCAATGATGGTCGTAGTCTCATTGAAACAGTCAATAAACGCACTAAGCATTGCTCAGAATAAGATAAGTCGCACAACGATCGGTTGCAAAAAAGTAAATGAATTTTAAAGGAATGAAACAGTGTTTGTTTTCATTGTTCCTTCTTCTATATTGTTATTATCTTTTAACTTTGTTGAGCATTTAAACTGTTGCATTACTGTTGACAATAATAAAAAATGACTGTTAAAATATTCCTTTGTTGTATAACAATAGAAATGGATAATAATCATTACTTCATAACAAATGAATGAATTGCAAAAATCGGAACAGGAATTTGAATGGGGGCTAAAAGTGGAAGTCCATTTTTAAATAAATTATGTAAAAATAATAAAAAAAATTTATTAAAAGTATTAGGAGAAATCTAAATTTCCATGGGCAGTCATGATTACTAAACTGAATTGGAAACATACGCTAAATCTGAAAAATAGCATTCCAATTTCACTTTATATGAGAAACAACTTAAATATCCTTTACTACTTCGTAAATAAACATAAGAGACATAGAACATGCACGAAGACGAGTAGAAAACAAAAGAAAATGAATGTTAATGCTAAGTTGTAAAAGTACTACACATTTTAAAATTTTAATATCGAAATTTGCACTTTCTTGATAACTAATTTACTCACTGGATATTGTCTTATAACTAGAGAATTAAAAATACCATGTTTTATTTTAAAACAGCCTTTTGCTATTTTACTGGACTCAAGGAATCCAAAAAAAGTGGAAAATGCACCTAGTGTCCTTAACGATTAAAATTATATATATATACTTCTATCTACGCACGTATATGCATAAATTTCTGAGTAAACATTCCTCAAATAAGTTATCTAGATTTATCAAAACATTTTGTCTTCTGCAGCAAACAATTATACAGAGTTACAATTATTAAATTTTTATTTAATCTCCTCAACTGAGAAACGCCAATGCTTTCTCTAAACTCATATACTATGAGACAAACTTCCTTTCTACTATAAAATTTTCCGGGATATTACAAATCTATTGACTTGATCTGTTTCTTTAAACTTTTGACCATGAGTTTGGGCGATACTTTCATTTATAGCTATCAAGAATTGCGCGTGTGTCCGGATAATTTATTTCTAAAGATGAATTAGAAAATGATAACTGATTTATTAGCTATCAATAAATTGAAAAAAATGGTCAGATCATAAATTTATTGAAGTACTTTTAACTTTTCAAATAGGAATACATTTAACCTTTATAAAATCCCCTTCTTTTAAAAATGCTCTTTTTAAAGGCAGGCATTTTTAATTCGTCAGCAAAGATCTGCACTGCTTGTACAGCCAAAACCAATCCACCTCTTAGTTAAATAGTAAATCCAATCAAAATGCGCTGGATATATCTATTGTACACGATACAAAAATCTTCCTTATGTATTACTCTTTTTTAAAACCTTTTTTTTATTTTTTAAATTCGAAATTATGCTCTTCAATTTTTATTTTGGTTTGGCTGGCACATAAAAAGTATCCTAGGATTTAATACTACAATTTTATATGCTGCGATAGAATTTATCAATTACCTGAAAATTATTTACAAATTTCATGTGACAGGCATGATGTAAACGTCCTCAAAATGCTATAATTATCGAATTAAGTCAAATAGTAACTACTTTCTTGGTGGGTGCTGATCTATAAATGTGTATTTAAATTTTATTATAATAAAAGTTTTAATGATATCTTACAACTTTATCGGCACATATAAATGCACAAAACCTCCTTCTACACGACTTTAAAGCAAAAAAGAAAGTTTTAATGATATCAGTTTCCCTTCAGAATAATTTTCTTTTCTAACGAAAATAATATTTGTAATTATTAGAAAAAGCTGCTGATACCAGTTATTATTTTAGCTATTGCCGGTGTCCTGGTATAAGAGTAGCTCGTCTTCCTCGTAATTTGGGCTTCCCACGTTCGATTCCCGGTTTGGGCATTGCTGTTGCTCTTCTTCTATGTTCCATTAGTGAGGTATGTAAATGTGCCTTTCTGTAAAAAAGAAGTTGTGCAAAAGAATGTGACGCATAGAGTAGCTAAGTCCCACTCTTGGCCCTAGTTGGCACTGCTGAAAAAAACAAGAGCCACTCATTCGGCTTAAATCTACTGAGAGATAACTGTCGGTGGACTTATAAAGCGCTATACGTCACAACATTTCATCCACTGGTTTCATTATTTACGTATTATAAAACCTTATTAAATATGTATGATTCATCCAGTATGAATTAAATGCAAACTTATAAACAAAATATAGTTGAATAAGAGTTAAAATCATTATATAAGATGTCAGAAGAAGGATTTGTATCTCTCTCAAAATTTTTATTCCCAGAAATGATTTGTCTTCTCTAATTTCTAATTAGACGCATCACCTTCAGATATAGTAAAGTTTCATCAGTTTTATTTAATTTAAGAATCGGGTGACTACTGGTATTGGTTTCACTGCATGTCATCATTTATATTTAACCTATTCATCTAATTCTTTATAAATTAAATTTGTAGGAGTATATTTCCGATTTCGGCGCTCACTTCCATAAACTGCTTAGTTTGAGCATATATTTATTATACAGGGTGTCTCAAAAACCTTGACCGCAGCTTTTATTCCTTAAATATTGATCATAAATATATACTGTAAATTGCAAAGTTGCGTAAACGAAGATGAAAAATTTTATGACATCGATTAAAATTTTCAAGCGATTAAACTTTGAAAAATACGAAATTTGAATTTGTATACGAGCCCCGTAGAAAATTATTCCCAGTAAGTCAAATGTCCCATCCTCTAATAAAGTCATGTACAGAATTTCAACATTTTATCACAAAAAGTCTCAAAGATATGAAATTATATAAATGCTAGCTTAAATCCCTTTCCGATGCCTGGATATGAGTTAGCAAAGAGAAAAAATCATTTCGGATGTTCGTGAAACATAAATTAACATGGTAGGTGATGATTGAATAAAAAAAAATAATAATTTTGCAATTAATTAGTTCAAAAATATAAAAAATTTGAAGAAATAATAATTTAAAGGAAAGATTTCGTAGCTTGTTCTAAATGTTTTCCAAATCCATGTCTATGCAAAGCAGTATTCGTTTGATGACATTTCTGTACATTCTATCAAGTTCTTGTTAGCGATGTCCTGACAACTTTCTAAAATGCGTTATTGCTATTCTGCTTTATTTAAGGAAGGTAATATATAAGTCGCTGTACATAAACGACCGCACAAAAAATCCAAATTGTTAAATCATTGGATCTATTATGAAAATTCAATTGAACCATGCAGGACAATCTACTTATCTGAAAAATCGTGAGTTAACCACCACACAGCTGCAGTATGTGTTTGTATGCACAGCTGCAATATGGTGACCTGAAATCCATCATTTTGGAATCAAACAGTGGAAGTATTGTTAGAGGAAGTGCATCCATAAAATCTGGAATAACCCAATTCAAAATCTCATTAACATATCTTTCTTGCGTACTCATTCTATCATATATCATATAATAATACTTATATCATATATAAGTAATTTTTGAAAATATCACATAATAAATTCACAGAAGATTGCCTCTGATAATGAATAGCTTGTATCACAAATGAACTTGTGGCTGACCAAAGAGCTCATTTTGAGAATTGATGCGTCCATCTTGTTTAAAACAACTTTTGTCTTCCAAATTATGTTTTTCAGGAAAAAGGGATTACTTCTTGATTAAGAGAAAACGTTGGGACTCTTTTGGCTCCATTCACTGCACATCATGAATTCTAAAAGCATGCCATCTATTTCGTCTCAGTATTTTACACCTGCTATAGGCTATTTTCTGCAGCAACAATACGAAAACTATACGGGGATGACTTAAAAAAAAGGCAAAATACCAATTTCTTCATTATTTGAGTGAAATATGGACGTATCTGATCCACCAACATGATTTATGCTTTCTCTTACACTCATTCGTTGCACTAAAATCTCTCAGTCGGAATTGGGGTATTTACTCCAAAATTCCTG
>JAPMOQ010066709.1:0-40679 GCA_026543055.1 Argiope trifasciata | reverse complement strand
TGTGTGTGTGTGTGTGTGTGTGTGTGTGTGTGTGTGTGTGTGTGTGTTAACAAAATAAGACAACCGAAACAAAACAATAATCAATAGAAAAAGAATCCGGCCTGAAATCATCGTCAAGGGCCACTTTCAAGCAAGGATTCAAAATAAGTGATTTTTTCTGTGAGGCATCGGTGGACAATGGTCAAAAGTTATTGACACCTCGTGGTTAGTTCAGTTTCGTTTAAATAATTCTTTGATTATAGTATTTTGGATTTGTTTCATTAATGGGTTCTTATTCATTTACCTTTCATTTTGTGAACTGTTAGCGTGTAATTCTGAATTGAGTTGTAATTTCGATTTCGACCTAGTTTGTTTCGTTTTAATTTTTGTTGACCAAGAAATGGGTTTTGATTGTTTTAATATTTTTCTGATTATATATAGATATATATAATGATATTCTTAACATCTAATTTAAATCCAAATTAATTTCTAAAGCTTTATCTTAATTTAGCCCATAGTAACTTCATTCTAAAATATTCTCTTTTTTCCTGATAAGATTCCATTTCTTTACTCAATTAATTCAAGAAATGTTTTATGAAGTTCTTTAGTCAGCGATTCTCACGGTGAGAGTGGACAATAGAAATTTCTGACTTAAATGCTTTTTTAAAAAGGCCCATGTGTTTTCCTTATCATGTGATTGACGTGTGTCATAAATCCCTCTGAGAATCTTAATATTGTATTAGCAATATAAACAATATTTTCCCTATCAAGATATGGCATAGAAAACGAGGGATGATTAATTTCTCCCTTTTTTATTCACTTTTGCTTGTCCAAGCTGCTTGTAAATATGCTGCCTGCCTCCGGAGGAAGAATAAAGCGAACTTTAAAATAAAAAGTCTTTTTCAATGTCTTCGAACCTGCCATCTTCTAAAATTTTTAATATATATATAATTTGTCTCGTTTATAGATGTTTGAGATTTCACTCAGGAATTTCCGAATTCTGTTGTCTCTTTTTGAATTCATAGAGATTTTAAAAACTTGTAAACGGGAGGGATAAATAGGGAATTTCATGTTAATATAAGAATAATTGATTCAGAATCTGCTTCCTTTTATGAAACGCTGATTAACTCTTATGTCTTTGCAAATCTTTAAATAGGGCCATACGCAATTTTTTTTTCTTGTTTCATTGTTCACAGCGTTCTGTGGATTCTTAGGGAAGAACTTTTATAAACCAGGGAAAATATACAAATTGCAGAATTTCCCTTAACGTCGAAAACTTCCCATTCACAACTATTCGACCAATTTTTCGGACCGTCCTAGTCTTATAGAACATGGACATAGCCTCACATAAATATTTTCTTAGCTTTAACAGAATCAATTTTAATAATCTTCAATTGGCATTGCAAATGAGGTGTGACACACACCACCACCGTTCTCATTATCGTTCATTCTTTCGTTCCTTCAGTACAAAACATTTCAAGCATAATTCGTCATATGACTGTTACTTTTCAATTATAGGTATGCAAGAGTCAGTTTTTTTTAAATCTTTAATAAACTGGAAAAGCAACATCAAAATTGGAGAAAGTCAAAGTGTCCAAACTCAAATAATGTGATTATGTATGCAAAATCAGTTTTTTTTTAAAGTGCAAAATATAAAATTCTCTTTGAACGAAAGAAAGAAATTACTTCAACTAAGCAAATGATTATCAGTGTCCGTTGAATGTAAGCATGTGCAGTTCTTTGTGTTTTACTGGGGAAAAAAAGTGACATATATAATAAGAAAATGCTTGTAAACATTTTAAAATATAGCGTGCCTAAACATAACAAGTAAGAAATAATTGATTATTATTATCCTGTTGAATTAAAAAACTTTCAATTCCTTCCTCTAAATTTGAAGAATTTCTCTTTTTTTTTCTATATATTTCCTAGAATGTTACTCGTTAATGGTGTTATTCTAAAACTCGAAAAAAAATTCCAGTTTTGAATAACATGAGATGTTTATATAAAAATGGCCTTAATGAAAAATCTGCTTTTCACACTACCCATAAACACATGTAGAACATAATTCTCTTAACCAGTTATTATGAGAGACATGGATCTGTCTTACCATTTCTTACAAGTTTTGTTAAATAACTCAAGATCCTTTTCGTTAAAAAAATAGAAGGCTGTTTTTAAAATAAAGTTTAACCCATGACCTTCTGTATTCGATGTCACTCTTTGAATATTATTATAACGAAATTTTCAAAATTTGGAACCCAGTGGCAATTCAGAATATAAGTGGAGGTGCTTTAGATTGTAATCCTTCATTTGACTTTTGGAAAGGATAATCTTTAGTTCTGAAGAGATTTTAATTAACTTCCGAGAAGACGAATCAAGCTTTGAATTTTAATCCCTGAGCCTTGGAAACAGGCGACACTACGAAACCAAATTTGTTCCATTGCAGATGTCGATTTGGTTATGTGGAAAGGAGTCTGGATTTGTTCATTTGCGTAGTGGATCGGAGAGGTATCAAGATTTCCGCAAGGACAGAATGCCTTTGAGATCATATTAGAACGACTAGGATATGAAGGCAATGGCACACGGAATGTAAGAAAAAAATATCTTCGCTTTTTCAGTTACATAATTATAGGAAGACTTTGGGCAGAATATGGGATGTAGTTCGCCCCTTTATACCGTCTTCCTAATTCTTTTGTGACGTTTCTACCGTTTTCTCTTCGAAGAATGATGTTTATAAAGATTTTGGTACGTTGGTGTGGCATTGTTCCATGCTTGATTCCGCGATTGTCCAATTGCCAAACTTGTGCGGCACTTGAAAGAATAGGTGACCTAGTTCACAGCTAGAAGTGAATTGCCGCTTTTCGTTGCTACTATAGGTATAGGTCAGATTACATAAAGCCCGACAAGCCTAGGGAGTATCTAGTTCAATGACATAAAATAATGGTGATGATTAGGAAATATCTTCATTACACAAATAATAGAACCACAGTTTCGTAATGCTTGACACAAAACAATTTCAAATATTCTTCATTGGGATAAATGGAACTTCATCTATAATATACACTTTTAGAATTACATCAAGCATTTAATTGACCTCTTAACTTGTCAAATAAATAAAATTATCGATGAAAATTGTTATATGGAAAAAGCAAATAATTTCAAAGTTCCCATTTAAATATATAAAAATATTGTGAATCATAAACTGCATTCATATGGTAGGAAATACTTTTTATAAATAATATTACTTTTTATTTTTTTATTAATAATATCACTGACGATAACAATGATGATACTTATGACGACATTGGGAAAATATTAATAGCGAAAAATGGAAATACTGATGCTTTATCTAAAAAAAATTTTTTAACAGAATTTAATCAATCTCATTTTACAGATCTTTGAGGTATAAGTAGGTGATTATGCAATCAAATACACCTACCGTTTTCTTAAACATTTCATATCCTATTTTTACTGAATGAATAGGCTCGGGGGAAGTGCTTCGCCCACCCTTGGTGCCTAAGGTGGGTTCAGTTATATCTTGTACCCAATGATAAACACAAAAAAAGGATTACGTGTTTAGAGTTCATGGTATTTTTTCCTTGTACCAACACGAATAAATGCATTTCGTTCTAAATTAGTTCCCCCACAGAATATATATATGTATATAATTTCAATTTTCGCTATTTTATAACTATGCGTGATTATAAGCCGAAAACAATACTATATTTTCTGTTTTTAAGACAACACATATTATATACTTGCTCCTATATGTATACTTCCTATACTGATGGTAGTAATACACATGTACACGTCTTCTTTATCCAAGTAAGCTAAATGGTTTTTGTAATTGGTAGATAAAATAGGAAAATTGTTTCTTGATGGAAAATTGAAAACCAACATAATTAGTCACCGGATATGGTTACATATAAGATAATCTGATGATATCATCAAGCAATATATAAACGTTTATTCTGGATTTAATTTACGAGGTTTGGTATCTGATATTCGCATTCTTAGCTATTTTTTAATTGCTATAGATAATTTGAAGGAAAAAATGAGTTGCGCTAAAAATCTCGGACACATTTGTGCAAAAAACTCCTACGTTACCATAGAATTCTTTTAAATGTATTTATAGCACGCGCTCTGCTTTATATAAATAAACAGTTAAGATGAATTCAAAGAAGTATTTCTTTGTGGTGGGTGATTAGGTGTTTCGAAACCCGATGCTTCCAAAAAAATTGTAAAATTATAATAGATCTAGCAACAAAAATTAGTGTCTATTATTCTGCGGCCGAAAAAAATTCAATGGTTTCGACATCTCCTCGAATGCAGCGTGAAATCCAATCACTTGTAGAATTATTCTAGTCATTGAATAATGTTTTCTACATTATTCAATAACATTATTCGAAAACATTGTATCTAGTCAAATAATAATTATTTCTGAGACGGAATGAACTTATATAAGCTGCATACAAATAGTAAACGTATCCAATCGCATCCTTTTAAAATGAACGAAAACTAGAAATCAGCTTACCCTAATAATATGTATATCCATCATCTACATAATAGTTTGAGGAAAATAATACCTTGAATTCAAAGTCCATAATGCCTTTAAAGAAGAGATTGTAAAAATTAGTGTCAGTACTTTGGAAAAGAAAAAATTTGAAGATAAAATAGCTCATTCACTTACGTTAGTTTCTTTCATAAAACAGGAATACTAATTACAATAGTTGAGTGCTATTTTCTAATCTTGAAATCAAAGAGTGTGATTTAGTCAGCTTGGTTTCATATTAGATCATTCTAGTGATTTTTACATTAGATCATTCTAATATAAGAATAATTTACATAGAATCGTTCTTTTTCATGAAACTTCTTCCTTTGTTTTATATTAAATCATCCAAGTGGTTTTGACATTAGATCACTCTAATATAAGAATGATGTACAGAGAATCTTTCCTTTTCATGAAACTTCTTGCTCTCGCTCTCTGTTCGTATTTGGTCGCTCTCATAATGCCTTTAAAGAAGAGATTGTAAAAATTAGTGTCAGTACTTTGGAAAAGAAAAAAATTGAAGATAAAATAGCTCAATCACTTACGTTAGTTCCTTTCATAAAACAGGAATACTAATTACAATAGTTGAGTGCTATTTTCTAATCTTGAAATCAAAGAGTGTGATTTAGTCAGCTTGGTTTCATATTAGATCATTCTAGTGATTTTTACATTAGATCATTCTAATATAAGAATAATTTATATAGAATCGTTCTTTTTCATGAAACTTCTTCCTTTGTTTTATATTAAATCATCCAAGTGGTTTTGACATTAGATCACTCTAATATAAGAATGATGTACAGAGAATCTTTCCTTTTCATGAAACTTCTTGCTCTCGCTCTCTGTTCGTATTTGGTCGCTCTCATAAGGGTGAGTACCCCTTACAAGAATTATAAAAAATATCTTTAAAATGAGATTTGAAATTTGTTTTATAAATCATACTCCATTATGCTTACTCTGACACGGTGCAAGTTGGAAGAAATTTTAGAATATTACTTAACGACGAATACTTCCGATCGCTTCCTTTACCGATTTGTGAATGACATTAGTACAGAGGATCTGCTAAAATGCTAATTAGAAGATAAATGAGATTTATTTTTTTTGTTTAGATTAAATATTTGGACTCGATTAGAGAGTTAATATTACCTCTAAGGGGATGAAAAAAAGTGGCAACTTATTCAGTTTGAATGGAGCCCCTATAATCCGAATAGAAATCGGTGCATATTTCCTCAACCTTGCTCTGATGGAAAATAATTTTATATTAACAAGACTGATAGACTTTTTAGATGTCAAAATGTGATTCCTGTGCCCGACATTCATGCATTTGGGCTTCCAGATTTGAACGTCCAATCAGCATAACAACTGCTCAGAGTACGAGTTTCAGATTCAATCATTTCAGAAAATTTTCTTGCATATTGGGCTGTTACAAGTTGCGTAGGGAGGAATTACTATTGCTGGAAAAAGATTAGATGCTTTTAAATGGAGTTCCATGAAACGACAGCAAGATATGAATGAAAGTTTAAGAAAGATGCTCATATTTAGAATATATTATTACTTCAAATTCATTCACGAATCAGCCTCCTCAGATTGACAAGTTTTTAAAACACCTATAAATTACAATAATTTGAAAAAACTGGAATCAGAGCTTTCCTTTCAATTACACAAAAATAAAGGATGACTATACAAATCCTCCTCTACGAAAGATCATGAAGCAAATTCGTTTAAACCTGCAAAGAAGTATCGGTGTGGTGACGTCCAAGCCAATTCAAATGTACTGAAACATTTCTTTGTTTTTTCATATATTTTAAATCCTTTTTTTTTTCATATATTGTCATTTTTCTCACTCACGTATTCATTTCTCTTTTAAATCAATCATTTAAATGTGGATTCTAGCAGCAATTTACTCGCAGGGACATCATTTAGACAATTTAAGAGTTTTAATTATTAAACATAACTAAATCCGGGTTTGAAAGCTGGTGATGAGAATTTTTCGGAATTAAGAAAATATAAACGAAGGCTTCTGTTAATTGAGTTTATATTTATAGTGATACTTCGTTTGGCATTTAACCTAAACTGCGAACTGGAAGTTTTATATTCCTGTGCAGACCATTTGTATAAATTCAGAGAGTTAATTTTTTTTTAAAAAATCTCCACCTTCGTCTTAGTTTCTTCTAGAAAAAGAGTAAAAATATAATTATATTGAAAATACGTAATAATGCATCGACCAAAAGCACAGCATTCAGAATCATGTGTGAAAAAAATTAAAATTTGTGAGATGGGGTAGCAACTTTGAATTGTAACATCATTTCAAATGTCCAATTATGAAAAAAAGAATGATTTTTGTTACCCCATTACGAAAAAACTAGTTTTGATATTATATATAAAATTTACCTGAATTAGTGATATTCTTATTCAAGTTTCAGTACTGTATTCACTCAGTTTTATCTTCCTTTTTTAGAAACCTCTTTTGCTGTTAACTAGTAAACATTTATGAAAAAATACTAATGTACTACGGTGCATTAGTGAACTTCATGTTAATATAAGGACAATTTATTCAGAATATGTTCCTTTTAATGAACCCAGTTTGCTGTGTTTGCGCGGTCTGTACGCCTAAGGATGTAAGAAGGTCTTACAAATAATATAAATAAATCTTTAAACAGAGCTCTCTGCGTATTTTTGATTAATGCTCCATAGTGTTTGTTTTGTTGTGACAGTGGGAAGAACTTTTCAGAATCCTGACAAAATATATAAATCTTTACAATTTCACTTAACGACCAGCAATTTCCGATCGTCACCTATTCGCCCGATTTTTCTGGCCGTCCTAGTTCTTATAGAACATGAATGTCTCCCCTCATATGCATCTTCATTGCTTTAATAGAATTAGTTTGAATACCCTCATCATCGCTACAAAGTCTGAAGTCACCCTGAAGAGGTTGATTAGTGAATTTGTTGGAATATTTATTCATATTAAAGAAAGTAATTATATATTCTAATTTTGCAACATTTCATGAAATCTCTTTGTCGGATCAAGATTCTCTTTCGGATATTTTCTAAGACCTCAACAAATGGTTTAATGTTTTAGATCCACGTGGATGCTCCTCTATCAGAAAACGTTGTGTACCAATGAAATAATCACGATGAAACAAACAATCTGTTCTGATCCTAAGGCATTATTAATTTTATAAATACGGCCGTCAGTGGCCCGATTTCACATGCTAGTCATTCCCACTAATTTTCAGCCTCCATATCATCTCATTTAAGTGAAGATTTCTTTTTTTGATTGAATAGGCTTCATATTTCTTTTTCGGTTTTAAATAAATCCATGAATGGGCTTCGCATGCTGAATGAATGATGTGCAAACTGAGTATGTAAGTCTTTCAATTTTACCTGACTACACGAAACTATTTGTTCCGGCATATTCCTTATAGTTATGATAAAACATGTTTTATCTAACACGGTTTCAACCCTATTGATTCCCGAAAGCAATTTTTATTTATATTTGGAATATTAAATGTTTGAAGGAACGTGAAAGCTGTAATCTGTAGATTGACATTTCTAACACAATTAAAAATCAATGATAATTATGAAATAACCTTTGCGCGCATGCTTCTCTAAAAAACTCGAAAGGCTTAATTTCTGGATCCCTATTACAAAATGACACAAATAATGTCAGTCCTTCTTATCTGAAAAATCAAAACGTTTTTGTAGTAAAAAAAATCTAAATCAAAAGGCAACTGTTACCAACGACTTTTGCTTTTAGCTTAGCAACTGATAAGAAATTTGCGTACATGAATATGTACATTCTTAAATTCAAAAGTCTATGCACTGCTACAGGTGCCTAAGTTTTAGATCTTCAGTACAAGATTGTTGAAACTCTCAGGAGTGTGAAAGATGTTCTTTGACTGGGAATGATAGCAAGGCAGGTTCTGCAACTCCTCCCTGTATAAACTGTAAAGGAAATCTTCCATCATATTTCAAATTCAATATTATTTAGAAAGAGAAAAAGAAATTCTAGTATCAAAGTTAAGCAAGATATTTACATCAGAAAAAATGGTAAAATTATAGTACATTGGATAGCTGGAATTGTTGTCTCTCACTGTGCAGACGAAAACGATTCGTCGTTTTCACATCTATTCAAACGCAGCAAGAAATTTAACCACATGTCGAAATCAGCATTCCCGTATTTAGAGAAATAAAAATTATTTCGGAGATTGGAATAATTCTGAATAATTGTGATGCAAATAGTAAACGAATCCAATCGTATCCCTTAAAATCAAATAAAAATAATAATTCAGCATATTCTAATTATATAAATTGAAACTCCATCATCGCACCTTTCTATCTCATAAAAATGGGTAAAATAATATTTTGAATTATAATTTCGCAATATCTTTCAACAAAATATGGCTAAACTGTCACACTGTTTTGGAAAAGAAAAATTTAAAAGTTTAAATTAATCATTTACTTAAGGTAGTTACTTTTATAGAACAAGAATTTTAAATATTATTGAATACTTTTGTCAAATCATGTAATCCAAAGATTATTGATTAATGTGCTTGGTTTTATACGAAATCATTACAAAACAAGAATAATTTATTCAGAATCAGTTCCTGTTCATGAAATTCGCATTCTATTCTGACTGCTTATCTAACTTCTAATTGTGCAAGGACCACTTTCAAATATTATAAAAAATCTTTAATGAGAAATTAATCTTACAGGAACAGGAATCTTAAAAAGCAAAAATATGTGTTTAATATTAGTCAATTATATATGCTGCGTTATTTGTTACAATCTGTTGCCATCTTCCAGGTAACCTGTAAATTCCTGTTTGGTAGAAGTTCTCATCCATATAGTTAAAATAGTCAGCAACTGCCTTAGAAACACTTTCAAAAGACTTGAATTTTTTTTTCCCGCTAGATAATTATGCAGGGATCTGAACAGGTAATAATCAGAGAGTGCAATGTCAGGTGAATACGGGGGGTGACTAAGGATTTCCCATCCTAACGCATTCAGTTTTTGTAGTGTCACCATTGCAGTATGCGGGCGAGCATTATCGTGGTGGAACACTATTCCTTTTCTGGACGCTAATACTGACCTTTTTTCTTTGATAGCTGCATTCAATTTATCCAGATGATTGCAGTACAGATCCGCGTTGATGTTTTTTCCCTGTTTCAGCAACTCGTAATACACTAGACCTTTCCTGTCCCACCACAAACAAAGCAGTACTTTTCGTTGATGGATACTTGGTTTTGGAACTGCTCTGATGTTGTTCCTGGTTTGCAGTAAGATTTTTTTCTTTTAATATTCTCGTAAAGAATCCACTTTTCATCTCCAGTAACCAGCCTGTCCAAAAACGGCTCCACATTGTGTCTAATCAGATGTGATGAACATATTCTTACACGATCAGACAAAATCTTTTCCGTCAATTGAGGTGGAACCCAAACACTTTGCTTTAACACTAACCCAAGATATTTAATGTGATCTCCAACAGTTGTATGATGAATGCCAAACTCTTCTGCAATTTCTCGACTTGTTAAATGTGGATTATTTTCCAACATGGATCGCAAAACATCATTATCGATCTTGGATGGTCGTCCAGATCGAACACTTTCTTTGAGGCTCAGGTCAACGGAACGAAATTTGCTCAACCATCTTTGACAAGTACGAACATTTACAATATCCTTTCCAAATACCGCACATAAATTTTTACATGCAACAGATGCATTGCTTCCTTTTTGGAATTCATATAAAATGCAATGTCGTAAATGTACTTTACCTAACGACATGTTTTTCCTTTTAAATATTACAAGTAAATGATGAACGGTAAAAAAGGGCACCTTTTATATTATACAGCAGCTAAAAAACTAAAAGATAAATCCGATTGACCCACTAGCCAAATGTTTTTTTTTTATTTACTAGAAAAATCACCTGCCTACTTAAAATACGACAGAACTTTCCCTCCAACCCAATAAAATGAAATTGAATTGTTGGGAAAATCAACGTTAATGAAATAATTAAAAATACGTGGAAATATATAATAAAACATTTTCAGGAGAAATCAAGTGAAGTAAAAATGTATAATATTCAGATACTAAATATTATATTCAGATTTCGATTTGCTGCTCTAAATAAAAATTTTGAACATTGCTAGAATTAATTGATTTTTGTAATAATTTGTCAAATTGAGGAGATTTATTGGTGAATGGGATTGCATATAACAAAAGTAATACTATATTCTCAATCTGTAGTTTTCCTGAAACTTCCTTGTGGGATCAAGGGTCTCTTTCCAGCCGTAGTTACGCAACACTACGCAACTTAGAAAAGCCAAACATTTCAGTAAATTCTCTGAAATGATTAGATCGGAAGCTCTTATTCTGTACAGCTGTTACTGTCACTGGACATTCAGATCTGGAAGTCCAAAAATGCATGTTCACTTCGCAATTATGCAGGACATTGGAATCTTCTCTGGGCATCTAGTAAATCTACCAATGATGCTAATATTATTTTAATTTCCATTGGAATGAGGTTCTCTAAGCGCCTAAACCAAAGTTTGTAATTATTAGATCATTCTAATATTAGAATAATTTATGAAGAATCTGTTTCTTTTCATGAAACTTAAATAATTTCACTCGCATGGCTAAATGAACAACTTACAAGCATTAAAAAAAAATTCTTTAAACAGACTGTTTAGATTTTTTATCTTACTTTATTAGTATTATCCCACTGTTAGAGTGGGAAGAAGTTCTTAACAAGGAAAATATAAACATTTCAAATTAATATTTTAAAATATTACTGAACTGCGAACACATCCTATCGCCATCGATTCGGCGAAATTTTCGTGTCCTGATCTTATAGGACATGAATACCAAGTCAAAAGTGTTTCAGATCTAGCTACGCAACTGGACGATTTTAAATAAATTACTGTAGTCACTTGTGATCATTTATCCACAATTATCTGAGAAGTCTTTTTTTTTTGTTTATTTAGTACTATTTTTCCTGTCTTGAGAATTCCCTTTTGCAGAAAATCTATCTTTTACTCAGGAGTAGGTATTTTCCTAACTAAGGTAATGCTTATATATTCTGAATCTCTTCATTTTCATGAAACTTCTTATTAGAGCCAGATTCTTGGTGATTCACACTTCGTTGTAGCGTTGTTTTTCAAGTTTCGTAATGTAAGTCTAGTTTGGTAATTAAAAATTGGTTGTAGTTCGGAATAGAAGACAGACAAAAACTGTTTAGATTTGGCAGAATGTTTTTTATAAACGGCTATGCTCTGAATTTTGAAATTAATTTCTTTTCATTTTAGAGAATTTGGCGTTGCATTCAGACGATATTTTTTTTAAACCCAAGTTTGATATTTTACCAAGCTACAAGAATGTGAGTGTTGCAGATACTAATTATTGAAAAAACGTGGTATAAGAATTAAAAAATGTATTTACTTTTATCACAATGAAGATATCACGACAAACAAAACGCCACATAGAAACAAGAAGGTGAGGAATATAAAATGAAATTAGAGTCGGAAGATCATTTTTAATGAAATACATGAAAACGTGTCGTATTATAAGCTAAAACTATTATAGCTAAATTTAAAAATAAATGAAAATTTATAATATTTTTATATAATATGCAGAGAATAATATTCAAATTTCGTTCTTGCAGTTCTAAAACAATTTCAGAACATTGTCAGCATGATGGGTCTCAAAAGTGAATTTAATTGAAATATTGTTAACTTTATGTGATAATAATCAATTCTAAAACTATTTCTTTTCATGAAACTCGTTTGTGACTCGGTCGTAAGAAGGAATTATGCAGTTAGATTACAGTATACACTGCATCTAAGGATATAAAGATGTTGGTAGCATGTTCACTTTGAATCAGACCTGAAATAAGTCTCCTTCCGTAATTTACAACAGATAATTGCAGCAATCTCATTAAAGCGCTGTCATATGGGGAGTCAATCTTTTAGATATTCTTGGACATTTATTCACAATTATATAAAAGGTTACATTTAACTTACATGTAGTAAATGATCCTCGTTACAATAATTAAAATATTTGATATTCAGATGCAATATAACATTGAGAGAAGATGATTCAGATTTCGTTTTGATGCTCTAATTGTGGTTTCTCAACATTACCATAGTTGAATATTCGATTCCTATTTCTAAACGTATTATCGTAATCTAAATCTGTAAATTTTCATTTAAGTTCCTTCTTGTATGAAAGCCCTGTTTTCAGCCGTGAACACTTACAAAGCAATTTGTAGTTGATTGTCTTTTATTTTCTGACTGCAGATTTCGACAGATGCTTTGATGCTCTAGATAAAGGTGGAAGATTGCCCATCAGGACACCATCTTCTTTTTTTTTGTAAGTATGTATGAGTGTAACCAATGTCATAATCTCGAAATCGCTGGTTTCAACATCTACACAAATACAACAAGAAATTCAACCACATGTTGAAATCAATATTTCTATATCTAGTCAAATAAAAAATTATTTCTGAGATTGGAATGGTTTAAATAATCTTGATGTAAATTGTAAACATATCCAATCGTATATCTTAAAATTAATAAAGGAAAGAAAGAAGCATGCTCTAATTATTTAAATCGAACTCCATAATGACACATTTCTGCTTAAGAAAATGAGGAAAATAATATTTTGAATTGAAAGCTCGTCATGTTTTTAAACAAAAGACAGGGGAAATGTCACATTACTTTGGAGAAGAAAAGTTTAGAAGAAAGAATAAATCATTCTCTAAAGAGAGTTACTTTCATAAAACAAGAATACTAATTACAATTACTCAATACTATTGTTTATTCTTGTAAACGGAAGGATTTTGAATAGTGAAGTTTTTTATAACATCAACCTAATATAAGAATAATTTATAAATATTCTTTATCGTAAAAAATTCTCACGCTCTTTCTTCCAGTACTAACCATGGTAATTGATTGCATTATTTGTTTAAGGGCTCAAGAGCGAAATTTGATTGTGCTGAGTCAAAATTATGAGTGAAACGTTCATTGATGATGTAAAAAAAGAGTTAAATCTTTTAAAATATATTATTTAATTTAAAATACCGCAAAAGTCAAGCATAAAAACCACCCATATGAAAGTCAGAAAATAAAATGAAGAGTCAGAAAAATCAGCGTTCATGAAATATTTAGAAATATAAGGAAATATCTAATAGCACATTCTAGTGGGAAATCAAATGAAGGGAAAATATACAATATATTCAGATGCAGTATAATATTGAGAAAAATTATTCAGATTCCGTTTAGCTGCTCTCATTAGTTTCTTAATAATATAATATTATAAGTAATAGATTTTCTGAAGACCTGTTAAGCTGAGAAGGCTGATTAGAGAATGTGGTTGAATATTCCTACATATAAATAAAATGTATTAATTTATTCTAAATCTGTATCTTTTCATGAAACTCCCTGATATTCATCGTGCATCATTCGCGCTTATCGTGTTGCAGTTCTTTTGCAATCCTATATGACTTCTAATAGCCAAGCATGTCAACGAATTCTACGATATAATGGAATGGAAGCTCTTACTCTGAGCAGTTGTTATGATGATTGGACATTTAGATCCTGAAGTCCAGCTTTGTATCAAGGTGAGAGCAATTATCCAGCAGTTTTTAGGGTGTTGAAATCGCTTCTGGACATCTAGCACATCCATTAATTGTGGTAATATAAAATTAATTTCAATCAGAACGACGCTATTCACAATTATTTGGGAGTGTATTTGTTAGATATTATTAATTTTTTCTGTACTTCAAAATATTCTACTGCTGAAGCTCTGCTTTTTTTTTCTCTCTCAGGTTTACAGATTTGGTCAGTGAATAAAGTCAGCAGCATTTCTTAAAATTTTACGTTCTTTTTTGCTGCTTTTTAACTCAGATAAACCTCCAATAGAGCGTTCCTTGTAATTCGGAATGGAATGCAGAGAAGAATTTATCACATTTTGACGAATATATGTTTTTTAATCATCAATGCTATGATTTAGAAGCTTTTGAAGTTAAAACCTCACTCATGGTATAAATGTTATTCTTTAAAGCAACCTTGACATGCTCATTTGCATGCTATACATGTAAATGTGTACACACTGCATAAAAATCAGTTTTAATATGACTTTAACTTTTCGCTTTAATTTTTCAGGAGGAAGTGTCGAGTCATACGTATGTTTCAAATCTACTGTTTTCGGTACCTCGAAGCATTTTCTTTAAAATATTTCGAAATTTATTTCGTTCTTTCTATTTTAGAGAATTTTCCACTGAACTCAGATTAGCTGAAGAAATTTGAAACAAGTTCTATATTTGATCCAGCTACGCCAAACCTGTGATAATTTAAAAAATCCGAATTATAAATGTCTTTTAAAAAGACATTTACTTTTGCCAAAATGAGAACATCATGAAGTACGAAACCTTATGATATAGGAAAATGATGAGGAATATAACTTGAAATTAAAGAATCAGGAAAGTCAACTTTAATCAAATAACTGAAAACGTAAAAATATAAACAAAAATATCTATAGCTAAATTCAAGTATAATGAAAATATATTATATTAATATAATATATAATATCATGCATAAATGTCACAATGGCATGAAACAATAGTGATTCCGGTCCTTAAACCCGAAAAGGATCCTGCTAACCCCCTGAGCTTCAAGCCAATCGCTATGACGAGTTGTTTGTGCAGAAAACTCGAGCTCATGGTCAATGCCCACCTTATGTTTGAATTAGGTAGGCATGAATGCATCTCTTCCTTGCAGAGTGGCTTCAGAAGAAGATGCTCAACATTTGATAACATAGTCCTTCTGGAAAAACAAATTCATAATGCCTTTGTACGCAGGAAGCATCTTGTTTCTATCGTTTTCAGCATTGAAAAGGCCTATGACCACACGTGGCTTTATGGTATTCTTCATAAACTTTTTAACTTGGATTTTAGAGGAAAAGTCCCAATTTTTATTCAGAATTTTTATTCATTATTGACTTCTCGAATAATTCATGTTCGTGTCGGTAATTTTTATTCTGATCCTTTGATACAAGCTGTAGGAGTACCGCAATGCAGTGTTCAGAGCATTACTCTTCTTATCATTCAATTTAGAGATATTCTATGCCAACTTCCCCCATGTGTTCAAGGCACACTATATGTTGAGAATTTTCAGATCTCTGTTCAAAGTTGTAATGTGCCCTTGTTTCAACGGGAATCGTAGAATTTAATAAAATGCCACCTTTACACCATTGAGGTTTAACAAGAAGCTTAGTCTTTAACAAAGAATGTAGATCAAAACTAATTAATCTGATAGGGCATTTCACACTTCATAAACCATCTAAATTCAAAACTTATAACATCGGAAAAACCAATCGTTCAAAATATGTCAGATATATGAAGCGAAGATTTAATTTTAAAAATATTTACTTTTAGAGTACATTAGTGTCATTTTTATTCAGCGATAATTAAACTTTTTCAAACAAAAATATTACTTAAACTGAAAGAAGATGAATGAAAAAAAGGCATCAGTTTATGCTTTCTTAATTCCGAAAATTTCTCTTTTTTCAGTTTTCAAACCTTGATTCAATTATTTTTGATAATTTAAAATCTTAACGTTTCCAAAAGATTTTGCCCCAAATAAATTGCTTGAAATGTCCCCATTTTTAAAAAATGGTTTAAAAGAAAAATGGTTACGTGAGTGAGAAAATTTAAAACAAAAAATTTTAAAAAGCGTTTTAGTTTATATGAATAAACAGACGAGTATTTCAGAGAAGTTAACAGAGAAATGGATTTATTCTTTTAGAAGTTTAGCTTCTTTCTTTCGTCAGTCATTTAAATAACAAGCTTTCCGTACTTTATCCAGATATAGAAAGTTTAATAATTCGGTAAAAACTTTCTGAAAATGGTTGCCGAATATTTTAAAATCTACATAAGTAAATAAAGTCAATATAATGCAGGCGAGGATTTCTTGAATCAGTCATATTCATTGTAATTTCAGTGATATGCGGTACTGGTGATGAAAAACTATTTAAGTGTGTTCTCGATGACTTCTATTGCAGTTTCATACGGTATGTCAGGAAATATGGGCATTTTAAAATATGCAGAAGGAATGCTGTTTTTCGTTTGATCCTTTCAGTTTATGCTCATGTTTAAATACCTTAGCTTCTTAGTTCATATTGCACGAGTGTAAAAATGTTTCATAGTTGTAACAAACTTCATGCACCAGAAAGCTATCTGTTACCCCTCTCTGACAATATGTCTGAACGAAGAATTGCAACTCTTTACACTTATCAGTCCTAACAATAGCGAATATTTTGAAAATTGATGTTATTTTAAATCCATTCTGCACATTTACAATCGAGTACGGGAATTTATTCCTTTGTGAGACTTTTCAATATTAGAATATTAATTTAAACTTGAGGGTGGTTTCTATCTATGTAAAATTGACTCAAAATTATCAATTGTTTTATAACAAGATCAAATTTGCTTTATAAAATTGATTATAGTATAAATTTTGAAGAAAATTACAGAATAATGCTTAAGTGCTGAAAAAAGACGATTTACTTAAAGAGAAACTTTTTCTTATTACAACAAATGCACTGCCGCTTTTCGAATTTCTCTGTTCCAAACAATATGAGATATATTTTTTAACTTTCTGAATCAGGATCCAGGTATAGTAGGATATTGAAATCTATCTGGGGTATAATATAGTTTATTCTCTGAGCTGCCATCAAGCTCTTAAAAGTTAAAAATGATCCATCGCCAATTTTTTAATGTTCATTTCACACCAGTTTCGTTTACGCCTAAACAAAATTTGCTTGTTTCTTTTTTTATCTTTTCCAAGGATTAGTCAAACGTATTCGCAATGTTTGTGGTCATTAGATTTAGAATATAATAAAAAAGGTTGAATATTCGCTTGGAATTAGATTAACTACCATACTTATATATACACTTAATATACGCTTATCTGTTCCATCAGTACATGAAAACCCATCTGAAAACTTTCGAGTTTTTTTGTGATTCCTCCAATTATGTTTCCTCTAAAAACTTGTTCCTTATCATGAAGTGTATCCCTAACATGTTGATGTTGTGCAGAGGAAGGGCATGATAGCCAGAAATATTCCACACAGGAAAAGTGTGTGAATTGTAAAGGCGATCACCCTTCCTTTTCTCGGTCATGCGCGAGCTGGTAGCTTGAAAAAAATAATCAAAATCAAAAACGTTCTTTCATATCCCGAAGCCTGGCGTAGAATTCAAGCCTTAACTCCTGTTTCGGTAAAAGTTACGCTTCTGTACTTCTGAACACCTTTTGAGCAAATTGTTCGTATAGTAACTGTATAAAATTTCACACCAATTCATAGTCACCAAAAAATCATGAATTCTGATTCTGAACATCCCAATAATAGTACACTTGACAGACTTAAGAAAGCAAAAAAATAGATCGTAGATAAAATTGCGAAACTCACCGCCGTTGAAGCTATTGAAACATGGTATTTCTCAACAGGAAATGCCTTTAAATTTTTTTTTAATCAGCAGCTAAAAATTCCGTCACTTTGGGACTAGCGACACAGGGTATAATCCGCAAGGACTTGTTGTCCATTTTTGGTGGCATACCCGAATGTCTAGTTCACCTTTCTCTCCATCCTTCAGATGAGGATGAGAATTTGCATATGAGTTGTAAAGTTTCGGCAATTCTGCCACATGCGCCTATTAAGTTTTCAGCGCACTCGTTTTCTTAATGGGTACCTTCATTTCTAGGAATTGACCTGACTTTCGATCCAAACTTTTTGACATTAAGACCATTATGAACCTCTTTCATCCTGTCTATTTTTGTATTCAAGAGACCTTCTTGAAGTCCAATATTCCAATTAAATTAGCGGCTATAATTATACTCGGAACGATGCAGACACTAACTCTCTTAGTTCGGGTTGAGTATGTATCTTCACCTCTAATATGTATCCTAGAACACCTCTCATTTAGCAAATTTTTCTACAGGCTGCGATTACACAAATTCTGACTTGAATTTTAATCACAGTCTGTTGCATTTATTTACCACTTCATGATGTTACGCGTCAGCAAGATCTTGAAAAGTTAGTGGACCAGCTTCCTACGACTTTTATTTTATGCGGCGATTTCAATGGGCATGGTATTTTGTGGGGTTCAGATAGTGTAAATACTCGAAATCGGCAGATCGAACAGTTTATAACAAATGACTGTACATGTCTTCTCACTAAGGATTAGAAGTATTTTCATGAACCCACACGTAGCTTCCATAGCATTGGTATAGCCATTTGCTCTCCTGAATTCTTGCCATCGTTGAACTTTGCAGTCAGCAAAGATCTGTGTAATAGTGATCATTTCCTTATCATTGTGTCCCATGCTGATAGCGGCATAGCAACTTCCGGCCCTGCACGTTTTTTTTCCATCGGGCAGACTGGGATACTTTCAAGCAGGTGGTAGATATCATCGAGAGCATGTCAGTACTTACGACATCACGGAAGCAGTACATCATGTTTTTGAAATCATAATAAATGCCACAAATACCACCTTTCCAAAGACTTCCGCACGTCTAAGAAAATTTCGGAGATTGTGATGGTATGAAGCTTATCGCGACAATTATAAAAACCAAAAAAGACTTAGGGATATTTTTCGAATGTATCTGACAACAAAAGATCTAATTGCTTTTAAGCTTGCCAAAGCTTTTGCAAGTCGCATTCGCCGTCTTATTCAGAGGGAATCTTAGATTACATTCGTATCCTCCATCACGGGCTCTACTTCCAGTCAACATTTGTGGAACAGAGTAAAGACTGCTGATAGGATACATAGTGAAACCTTCATTACTGTTTTAAATGCAGGATGTATGGTGCACTTTACTCCAGTAAATGTTGCCAATATTCTCAGCCAATCATTCGTACAAATATTCGCAATAGATCTTATAATCCTGCGTTTATGACAATAAAGAATCACACGGAATGGTTGCGTCTGCTCTTTAATGACCGATGCACTTTTCAATATAAATGCAAATTCAGGATGTTTGAACTGGGAAAGGCTTTATCTAAGGCCAATAGGACAAGTCCTGGCCCAGATGGGTTTACATATAAAATGCTCCGCCATTTGAATGCAGCTTCCCTTTCGAATCTGTTAATATTATTTAACAGAATATCGATGGAACAGAAGTACCCTTCACAATTGCGCGAGGCTATTGTGATCCCAATCTTAAAACCTGGTAAGGAGCCATCAAATCCTCTAAACTACTGACCAATTTATCTAACGAGTTGCCTTTGTAAGGTCTTTGAGTGCATGATCAATGCTCGTCTTAAATCGAATTGCAGAAAAAGTTATGCATATCCTCGTTGCAGAGTGTTTCCGTGAGAGGTTGGTCTACTTTTGACAACTTCGTACTAATGGAAACCCAGATACGCAATCCATTTGTTAGGAGGAACGATCTAGTCTCCATATTCTTTGATATTGAGAAAGCTTATGACAGTGCTTGCCGCTTTGGTATGCTTTCTACAATTTTTAACTTGGGTTTTAGGGGAAACCTCCCCATATTTTTGCAGAACTTTTTATTACTTTGGATTTTCAGAGTTGGTTTCGACAACATTTATTCATCAAATTTTATTCAAGTTCCTCAGGAAAGAGTAATCAAAGTCACACTTTTTATTGTCCATCTTAATCAAATTCTAACTTTACCTTCATCTGTTCATGGTTTATGTTGATGATCTACAGATATCATGCCAAGGCCGCAATTTGAATTTAATAGAGCCGCAACTGCAAAATACATTTAATAAAGTGGTAGCTTGGTGTAATAACAACGGACATACTGTCTTTCGGGAAAAAAGTTGATGCGTCTATTTTCGCAAGAAAGAAATTTTCACCTTCAACTGAATATTCAGACTCGGTATATTTCAATTTCAATGGTGAGGGCAGCAACAGTGATTCTCAATCGGAAACTCACCTTCCTTCCGCATATATTATATTTTGGAAGAAATGTGAGAAATCGTTAAATATTTTAACGGTTCTCTCAAAAACATCTTTCTGAGAGGGATATCGAACCTCCCTACTCCGTATTTATCAAGCTGTTATATTATCTCGCATCGATTATGCTTGCATGGTGTATGGTTCCGTACGCCATACAGCTTTGCAGTGATTGGATACATACACCACACTGCTCTAAGAATCTGTTCAGGAGCATTTCGCACTTCTCAAGTAGACAGCCTGTGTGGTATTTGCCATCATATCTCTGTCCCATTAAGGCTTTAAAGTTATCTATTGTCATGTGAAAACATAATATTGTTTTCACTCGAGGTTTTTAGAGTCCCAAAATGTGAATGCAACATATTGTAGAAGCCTTAAAATGCGTAGACAATAAATTGGCTGTTTATCCATTTTTATTTTGGAATCAGCTTTTACAGTATAGCTATTGAAATATCTATCGTCTGCTAATACAATTTCTTTTGCAGCCAGCTTCCACTGTATAGCTTTAGCATTATCTATCGTTTGCTGTTGTAGTATTTCCTTTGAAAATCGCAGTGATACTGCCTGACTCGCTCAACGGTGTTTTTTATTAATAAATCAAACACAGGTTAAAATATTGTTTGTTTAATTGATAAAAATTATTGGTTCGAGGATAATATCAACTAATTAAAATAGCTTTATTAGAAAATAATGCAGAAGATCATCGCATTTGGCGATTTTGATTTATCGGCAACTAGAGTTACAACTTGATTTCGAAATTATAAATTCACTTAATTCTTACTCATTTATTAATTTAATTACGATTAACTGACTTCTCAATAAATTTATCTTTAACCAGTTTAAACCAATTTAAAACAATCACGAGACTATGAGATTACGTGTGCTTCGATATTTAAAAAAAAACAGATTTCAAAATCGGTCAAGCAAACCATAAATTTGTTTCCCATCTAGAAATATTGAAAATGAAAGTTCAAAACAATTATATATATTGTCACGTATAAATGCAGACTAATTTGAAATAAAGGATTTTTATTAACAGCAGCTTGCTCGGGTTGAAGACAATCCCCGATAGATATGTTACAGTAGTTTATATAGCAAATAACCGGATGTACTGTCCCGGAAAACAAGTCATACAAAGATCAAGATTGTTTTGGAAACTTCCAGAATAAATTATAATGAGTAATAGAAATAAAGTCAAAAGTTCCTCCGCTGGGTTTCGAGCCAGAGTCGCAGGCGACTCCCAGTTTCCTAGCCAGGCACTCTGCCGCTCGGCAACAGGACTTCAGTCGCGTCATAGCCTCCCTCTAAAAGAACAACGACCCGCTGTTCATCTTCCTTGAAGTAACTTGGTCTTCAAGCGTGTCATGGGGCCTGCGTACACTGGGATTTTACTGGACGGGCGTGAATCCTTGTTCTGTGATCCACGCTCTGAGTTGGAACAACTTTCACCTTCGCCGATATCATGAGACTGAGTGGGATCAGATGTAATGGTCTTCGGGGTCGTAATATGGTTTCATCCGAAGAACGTGTACGGTGTCTATCGCCTTTCGCCGTCTTGAATTTGGTTCGAAGTCTTGCACCTCATAGGTGACATCAGAGAGTCGTCGTAGGACTTGGTATGGACCAAAGTTCCTTTTCAGTAATTTCTCGGATAACCTCACTTTCCTCACCGGTGTAAATACCCAGACAAGATCTCTTGGCTTGTAGTACGTCATTCTGTGCTTGGAATCGTAACGCCTACGGTCTTCTTCCTGTGCCTCAAGTGTCCTCAACCTCGCCAATTGCCTTGATTCTTCTGCCTTAGAAGCTAGATGTGTTGTGTAGTCATTTTCAATGATATCTGGACAAAATGGCAACATTGTGTCTAAAGGGGTTTCCACCTCCCGTCCATGAAGGAGATAAAAAGGGGTAAATCTTGTAGTATCCTGCTTGGCTGTGTTATAGGCGAACGTCACGAAAGGCAGTATCTCCTCCCAATCTTTTTGATCAACATCCACGTACATAGACAACATGTCCCCCAACGTCTTATTAAAGCGTTCCGTTAGTCCATTAGTTTGGGGGGTACGCCGTTGTCATTCTATGGATGACATTGCAGAGTTGCATTTGTTCAGAAACCAGCTCCGATTGAAACACTGTTCCTCGGTCAGTCATAATTACCCTAGGAGTACCGTTCTTCAAAATAATGTCCTCCAAAATAAACTTGGCCACTTCTGGGGCGATGGTAGTTGGAAGGGCTCTGGTTGTTGCATATCTGGTTAAGTAATCTGTACATACCACGATCCGTTTGTTACCTTTCCGTGGAACCGGAAATCTTCCGAGCAAATCTATGCCTATTCTCTGAAACGGCACGGAAGCTGGTGGTATAGATATCAATCGTCCTTGGGGTCGCTGAGGGGCGGATTTCCGTCGCTGACAATCACGGCAGTGCATCACATATTTCCTGACATTCCTAAACATTCCCCGCCAGAAAAACCGCTTACGAATCCGGTCGTACGTTTTAGCGAAACCAAGATGTCCCGAAGTCGAATCGACATGGAAATACTTCAAAATATCTTCCATTAGATATCGGGAAATAACCGGTAACCACCTCTTACCGAACGGTCAAAATTCCTTTTGCATACTACGCCGTCTACAACGTCAAATGGTTTATCTGTTTCTTTGATTGATCCTTGGGCCTCAAAAAGTTTCATCACATTGGGGTCTTTTCTTTGTTCCGCGGCCATATCAATCTCGCTTGTAATGGCTACCAGTTCTTCCAACCGGTTGTCTACCTCTTCAATTGGGTTTCTTGACAGGGAATCGGCGTCTTTGTGTTTCTTTCCAGTCTTATATACAATAGTGATATCTTATTCCTGGAGACCAGCGTGCGAGTCTTCCGGAAGGATCTTTGATACCGGCTAGCCAGCACAGGGAATGGTGGTCAGTAACGACGTTAAAAAGTCTTCCGTACACGTAAGGACGGAACTTGGTAATTGCCCAAACGACGGCCAGGCATTCTCTCTCGGTCGCAGAATAATTTTATTCTGCCTTGGACAGTGTTCTCGATGCGTAGGCTATCACTCTCTCCTTCCAATCTTGTATCTGAACCAGGACAGCACCTAGTCCGTATTCGCGATCATCAGTATGGAATCCTGTTGCCGCATTTTCGTCATAGAGTCCTATGACAGGGTCACTAGTGAGAGCAGCTTTCAAATCTTCAAAAGAAGTCTGCTGGTTTTCACCCCAGGAGATTTTGACATCATTTTTGAGCAACTCTTGCTAGGGTTGAGCTTTGTGACAGAAGTTAGGTATAAAGCGACGATAGTAAGAGCTAAACCTAGTTAGCTTCTTACGTCACGAATGTTCTTTGGGGTTGGAAATTTTCGCATTGCCTCGGTTTTGTCTGGATCTGGCCGAACACCATCTCTTGTTACCACATGGCCTAGTACATTTTCTGGGGTTCAGAATGAGGCCGGCGTCCTGTATGCACTTCATAACTAGTTTAAGTCGTTCAATATGCTCATCGAAGGTCTCCGAAAGCCCGATAACATCGTCTAGATAACACAGGCACATCGTCCATTTTAAATGCCGCAGTAAGTTGTCCATCATCCTTTCGAAGATGGCGGGGGCATTACACAAGCCGAACGGCATGACTTTAAATTCATACAAGCCTTAGGGAGTTATAAACGCCGTCTTTTCGTGGTCAGCTTCTTCGACCTCGATTTGCCAGTACCCAGATCGTATATCCATGGTTGAGTATATCCATGGTTGACAAAAAGTTCGCACCTTTTAAGTAATCCAAGGTGTCCTCGACGCAGGGCAAGGGATATACGTCCTTTTTGGTTACTTTATTAAGACGTTTGTAGTCGACGCAGAAACGCTCCCATCCTTTTTCTTCACCAACACAACCGGAGACGACCAAGGACTTTCTGAGGGTTGAATGACATCTTTAGTCAGCATTTTAGATACCTCTTCTTGAATGATGCGTCGCTCAGTGGGTTTCCAAAGTTTTTCTTTGGAACTTCAAACAACTTTTCAAAGTTGCAGTTCTTCTTGATTCTTCGAAAATCACAGAAATTTCACGCAAGTCTCAATACGGTGCTCGTTTGATGCGTAATTAGACCCGCAGCAATCATTCCAGAGTAGTCAACGGAGGATGGCGTCGTTTCTTCCAGCGCAAAACAAGATGATTCTGTCAACGGCAAAGTTGTCACTGTGGTCTCACCTCCTTCTTTTAGGGTCGCTGCTCTTCCGATCGAGATGCCCTTAGGTATAACTTGAGGTGTGGGTTGTCCATTCACGATCCATAATTCACCTTTTCCTTCTCGCAACGTTATGACAGAGGCTGGCAACGCAACTTCTTTTCCCAAGTTAGAAATTTTATTGCTCTGTGCTATCACGTCAATGTTCGAAATGTCATTACGACAGGTAACTCGGATTCTGGTTACAGAATGGGCAGGTACGGTTACGTTTTCGATGGCATGCAACGTCCAAGGTTGGGAAACGTTGGGTTCGCAAATAGCGCCGTCAAATATTAGTTCCGATTTTCCACAGTCTATAACAGCTTGGGATGCTTCCAGAAAATCCCACCCCAGTATGATGTCATAGCTGCAAGTCGGCAAAACTTTGAACTCAAACGGTTGAATTCTGTCCTCTATCCCGACACGCAGAAGGCATTTTCCAAGAAGCTGTATGCGCTACCGTTGGCGAATTTTAAGACAACATTATCCTCTGCTGAATGCATGGTCTTTCGTAGACGGCGTCTATGTGCTTCGGATATGACGGATGAAGATGCGCTGGAATCCACCAAGGCACGAGCTTCCTGTCCGTCGACGGTAATGTCCAGATAATTTCAGCCCATTTTAATGGCAGTTGGAGGATTTCTTATGTCATCGGCGGCCTCACCTCCCTGGTAGGTCGCACCGCTTAGTTTTCCGTTGAGGATCGGCTTGGAGAACGTCCTGTGCTTCGGAAGGGCGACGGAGACCTGTAACGGCGATTTGGAGAGCGTCCACGTGAAGGGCTTGGGGAGGATCGTCTTACAGCTGATCTGCTGTATTCTTCTTGGGACTGTTGGCATCTGGGTGGCATTTCAGTCAATTATTCTCGGCGTCCACAGGAAGCTTCAAAAGCGGCTTTTCTTTCTCTGCAGTACCGAGCGACATGACCAGGACGTCCACAATAGAAGCAAACAGGTCGATTATCTTCAGTCCGCCATACGTCCGTCTTCCGAGGGGCTCGATTTTCTACGTTGGCTGGTCGTCTGATAACTTCAGGGTATGAGAGTCGTCTTTGAGGACTTCTTGGGGACTGTTTCATCGAAATGAGTGCCAGGGTTTTTTTTACTTCGTCCCTTATGATGTCCTCGATGCTGGCGAGGCTGGCTTCGGTCTCTTGAGTTGTAGGAGCGATGCACCGCTGTACCACTTCCCGAACGACACGAAGGATAAGGGAAACGATGTCTGTTTCTTCTTCAATAGCAGCCACCGGAACAAAATGCCACCGGAACGTAGTCTGCCAAATTTATGGCGTCCCACTCTCTTCTGCCTCATGTCTTCGATGTGTAAGCACCACTTGTTAAAATCTTCTGCGTTCTTCACCTCTTTCGTAAGAAGGGCCTGGAACACATCTTCTGCGACTCCCTTCATCAGGTGCGAATCCTTGTCTTCATCGGACATTCTCGAATCAATTTGGTGACCGAATCCCAGTACGTCTTGAATGTAGGACTGCACTCTATCACCGGGTTTTTGCGCCCTGGACTTCAGTTGGTCCTGTGCTCGTCTGACGCAGGTTTCCATTCCCCGAAGGTTTTCTTCAATTTTGTCTCGAAAACAGTCCACAAAGTAAGTACTTCTTCGTTGTTTTCATACCATTGCCTTGCCGTTCCATCTAGGAAGAAGTAAACATTTGCAAGTTGTAAGGTGTCATCCCAACGATTGTACTTTGACACCCTTTTGTACTCTTTCAGCCATCTCGTAGGGTCTTTTCCGGGCTCTCCACAAAAAAATAGCTGGCTTTCTTGCTTCGGCTGCGAAGGTAGGAGTCACCACAATGGTAGGTAACTTATCCTTGTTGTCATCTCCCGTTGATCCTCCAGGAGTAGTCATGGTCGTCAGCGGGGGTGATTTCTTTGGCTTTTCAAAGAGTCTGAATTCAGGAGGCAACCCTTGTATCCGACGGCTTTGTCTCGGCGGATCGAGGGATCTGGATCGTCGGGTCGGTTGAGGATTTTCGGGCACTGTCCTAGTTGTTGACCGGAACCGTTGCTCAGATATGCTAGAGGTTACCCGGCGCCTCCACCAAACAATGTCACGTATAAATGCAGACTTATATGAAATAACGGATTTTTATTAACAGCAGCTTGCTCGTGTTGAAGACAATCCCCGATAGATATGTTACAGTAGTTTATATAGCAAATAACCGGATGTACTGTCCCGGAAAACAAGTCATACAAAGATCAAGATTGTTTTGGAAACTTCCGGAAAAAATTATAATGATTAATAGAAATAACGTCAAAAGTTCCTCTGCTGGGTTTCGAACCAGAGTCGCAGGCGATTCACAGTTTCCGTGCCAGGCAATATATATATAATTGACAATATAAGCTATGTAAGAAGGAATACAACATAGTCAAAATTACAACAAATAGAAAAATAATCGACCCTTGAAAAAGTCTTCAGGCTTTTTCTATCTGTAATTTTGACTATGTTGTATCCCTACTTTCTGAGCTTATATAGTCAATTTATTTACATTCATCTATAATATAAATATAGATTCTATATTTTAGTAATAGTTGCTTTTGCACTCACTATATACGATGATAGTTTTTAAATTTTCAACTTATTCCAATCCAAAATATTTTTTAGTTTCGATTCCAATTTTTAATTTCGTTTCCATAATTAGTTTCATTTTTGTTTCGTTTACTTAATTATATTAATTAAGGTTTGTTTCAGAAATAGGTTTTATATCATTTAGATTTTATTTTTGTCAGCTTTTTGTTGTTTAATTCTGAATTAAGTTTCAATTTCAATTCCGACATAATTAGTTTCGGTTTAACTTTTGATGACTCTTAAAATGAGTTTTAATTATTTCATGTTTTATGGTTGTTTTCTTATATATATATATATATATATATATATATATATATATATAAAGAGAGAGAATGGGATAGAGACCGGATTCGCGATTCTTTCTAACCAGTTTAAATTGGTTAATGACTTAAATTAATTAAGACAAATTACAACTTTAAAAAATAGTAATGTTTTCACATGATAACTTAACATGAGCTTTGTGATAACAGGTTTCATTTTTAATTTTTCTATCTATTTCTTTTCTATACTATCGCCGTATAAGATCTGTCCCTAATCACTCCACTGGCATATAAGTCTTCCCGTTAGTCTTCGCAAACTATATGATGCCCGCCCCTCTCATGTTCTTCCATTAGTGAGAGAGCAAAAATGCTCATGCGTGATCCAGACTTTTCAAATGTCATCATCACGGCTGTTGATTTTTTTAGGGGGGGGGTCTCTTTAGGGATGTCCCCTACTTTTCATTTCTGAATCCATTTATAGGTTTTGACAAGTCCTCCACTGCTTCTGTTGTTTACTAGCAACTTTTGCTTTATCATCGATGTCAGTATTCTTCTTTCGCGCCAATTTTTACAGATGATTCCCTATCAGATAGGGTATGTTGAATGCAGCATCATAATTCCATCTGATAGTCTGAGCTATCGCATACACAACTTTTGCTCTCTTTCCCTTGCTGAATCACACGGTTGCAATTTTCTGTGCTCTTTGAGAAATCTTGCCATTTTTATTAGCACTTAGCATAAATTTATAATATGTACTGACAGTCTGAGTGTTTTGGAGACACTCTCTCGTTATCACTATTAGATGCACTCAGTTGCTTTGCAAATATTGTATACATTACTATTTCTAGGAAACAAAAGATTCAAAATACTTTTTATTGGATCCTAGGGCATGCAGATAGGGCATGCATACGGAAAGAGTAGATTTTGCAACTAAATCTGCAACTTGATTTCTTTAGTAATCACTTCCATATTGGGATGATAAGTGATCGCTTGCACGTCAAATATTTTCTAAATGGCAGTTGACATGGGATTTGCAGATGCACAATAAGTTACCTTTCATCAAACGTGAGGCTGATGTTAAAAGGACTCGTCTGTACAGGACAATCTCGTTATACTCATGGTCATCTTCTTTCTGGTAAAAGAGCACCAATATATTCCAAATGTCATATTGATGTTAGTGTTCAGCATGTTTTGATTGAATGTCGTAATTTTGCAGTTCATTGTCGTCACTTCTTCGTCTTGTTTTGTCTTAATATGCAAAACTTGGTGGCGAAACATACAATCCAAATGTTTTTAAATTTTTAAAACTCTATTGGGGTTTTTTACTTGCATTAGACATTATTACCATGCTTCTCTATCCACTACTGAGCTTTTAAAACTACATTTCTTTTTGTCTCCTATTTTATATTCTTTTAGAATGATTTTATTGTACATTAGAAATCATTGTTACGTCACAATTTCGTGCATTCATTGCTATTTTTTAAAGTGTTCGATTTTTAATAGAATCGTCTGTTATTTTAAATCTTAACCAAGTACTTTATGGGATGACAATAAACCTACGCTTGGCACAGTATGGCCAAGAATAGCTCTTGCGCCAACAATCCCATCAACGACATCCAAATCAAACCGATATTTAGAGAATTAAAAGACTAATTCAGCCACAAAATTCCCTACAGCGATTTTGAACTTGAGACTATCACTTTGCAATGTTAAGAAGTATGTATGCAATCACATTTTTTCTACCTATCATATTCTAATAAAAAAGACAATGGGTTGTAGTTTGTTTATTCTATACTTGAGGAAGACGTTAAATTGACTCGTCTCATATATCACGCATAGCATCTTATATTGGGTGAAAATGCATCTATGGGCAACATCTGTGAAATTTGTTTCACTGGTCTTCGTATTCTAATTCATTGCTCTGTTTTTCTTATCGTATTAATTTTTTTTACTTTGTCTTCTTTAACATTACAAGATCTGATGAGTGAAAATTATCTTGCAAATAATTTTAAGTTCTTTAAAGCTATTAGTTTTTATGCCTAAAATAATTTTTTTTCCTCTGTTTGTACTGAAAGTTTCTTTTTCTAAGTGTTTGTATATTAAATCATTGTTTCGAGTTATTCTAAATCATTGTAAAAAGTTTGAAGAACTCATAAAGTTTGAAGAACTGCTAAACTCATTTTTATTTGTATCGTCATATTTTATATACACTGATGGAAAAAATATCCCAACACCAAGAAAACATTATTGTACAATAATGAAATTTTAGGAATACATTTGTCTAGGTAACATATTTAATTGATTAAAGTTTCAAGATCACAGGTAGAGCCATTGGCGAGAAGAGCCATTTCAAATGTGAAATGTTGGTACATTAGTAACCGATGTAACCACAGGAATTTTGAATGCAAGCATGAAAACGTGCATGCATTGTGTCGTACAGATGTCGGATATCAGTTTGTGGGATGGAGTTCCATGCCTGTTGCACTTGGACGGTCAGTGCAAGGACGAATGGTTAATGCTGGTTGGGGATGACGCTGGAGTTGTCGTCCAATGATGTCCCATACGTGCTCGATTGGAGAAATATCTGTTGATCTAGCAGGCCAAGGCAATATGTTGACACTCTGTAGAGCATGTTGGATTACAACAGCGGTATGAGGGTGAGCGTTATCCTTTTGGAAAACACCCCCTTGAATGCTGTTCATGAATGGCAGCACAACAGGTTGTATCACTAGACTGACATACAAATTTGCAGTCAGGGTGCGTGGGATAACCACGAGAGTGCTCCTGCTGTCATACGAAATTGCTCCCCAAATCATTACTCCAGGAGTAGGCCCTGTGTGTCTAGGCCGCAGACAGGTCACTAGCAGGCGTTCACCTGGCCTCCTTCTAACCAACAAACGGCTATCACTGTGACCAAGGCAGAACCGGCTTTCATCAGAAAACACAACAGATCTCCACTCTGTCCTCCAATGAGCTCTAGTTTGACACCATTCACGTCGCAAACGGCAGGGGTTTGGAGTCAGTGGAATGCACTGTACAAGGCATCTGGCTCGGAGCTGTCCTTGAAGTAACAGATTTGTAACAGTTCGTTGTGTCACTGTAATACCAACTAAACTCGAATTTCAGCTGCAGACGCAGTATGATTAGTCACAGCCATACGCCGAATACGACGGTCTTCCTTCTCAGTAGTACCACGTGGCCGCCCGGAACCTGGTCTTCTTGAGGCAGTACCTTCCCTTGACCACTGCCGCCAATACTCATGCACAGTGGATACATTCCTGCCAAGTCTTTCAGCAATATCGCGAAAAGAAAACCCACCTTCTCGTAGCCCTACAACACGACCTCGTTAAAGCTCAGTGAGCTGTTGATAATGGCTTCTTCGTCTTCTCAGAGGCATCCTTGACTAACATTAACCCACTACGTCAAATCTCAACTGTAAGTAACGATCACGAACCTTACAGCGCTTATATAAAGAAAACCTCATTTGCATGTTCATAGTGTCGCTACTAGCGCCACACTTACGAGCGTAGCTCGAAATTTGAATCGACGTCATCTTTCAGATGTATAAACACGCCTACCAAATTTCGTTTATCTAGCACAGCTCCTTCCTAGTGTTAGGAATTTTTTTCCATTAGTGTATTTTATATTTTTACCGTTGGAGTGGTTCAGTGTAACCAAACATGACTCTTGCGCCAAAACAATCACTCAATATCAAATCAGCAGCTGTCGTTTGTCAGACTTGATCAATGTCACCTTGCAGTTTGGAGATACTGAATGTGTGTTGAATTCTAAAGATAAGAAATATGCGTTTCCCCCCCCCTGCGAATTTTTTATACGTGTGGCTAACAGTCTTGGGACAATCAGAAAAATCGGCAAGACAATTGACCAATCGTATGAGACCCTTCTGTTTATCATTCTCTTATATTCTCAGTCTGTTGAGAAGCCTTTCATTTATATGCTTGAAACAGTCTCACTCAAACCGCCGAGCTCTATTATTGGAGTTCACCCTTCAGCTTCCTCAAGCGCAGATCTTCTTTAGGTGTGACGGGATTCACAATCCAATCCGTTGCACTATATTGTACAGTATTGTGCGATATTATATATTTAACAATATTGCGAATAATGATCAATGTCTTACAATATTGTACAATATTAGTGTGCTACGAGGGTAGTGGGTAAGGGAGGGAGCTCTCCATGAAAAGCTGTCGCAGCTCTATTTGCTTCTTGCTTCTCATGGATAGCCAAAACCTCCCCCCTTGTTGGCTCTGCGTGGCGACCCATAATACGATGGCACATTTCTGCCCCTGGTGTATCAATCATCTGATTTGCCGGACGTTAGGCTGGATTGCTAGAACGTATCAAGCGGAGGGGTCACTAATTGGGCTTGACGTTAAAGGTGGTCACTGTTTGCAAGGGTCACTCCCAGCGATTATTACCATTACATTTCAATTAGTACCGTGGTAAACGATGAGGTTGGGAATACAGAGATGGTGTCTGCCATCCCCCGGTGAACTCAGTGGCTGAAGGTGTCGTCGGTCTGTTTTTCCGTAAGAATAAAATGGCAAAAAAATCGTTCTCCGTTAGGCAAATTGATCCCATTGAGCAAATTGAAATGAATAAATCACTCGACACTTTTCCATTTTTAAACTTACTTCTGCGACGAATTAAACATTCCACACCGCTTCTCCATTTCTAGTTGAAAGGGAAATGACTACAGATCTTGGCAACACAAAATCTACTCGGACATTTCAGTCAACAGACCTTCTTGTTGAGGTGGCATCTCACAAACAAGCAGGATAAATAACTAAATTGAATTTTTTAGGAACTGCTACTGTTGTTTTTTCTCCTCGTGCAACTGTAAACTCCTCTAAAGGTGTTATTTCTTGTGGAGAGTGCTGTTGCATATGTCATTGGAACATCCTTGTGACGATTTTAAACCACAAAGAATAACCAATGTACAACGTATCAAAATAATACAGAATAAACTGGTTGATCCAAAATATCTAATTCTAACACTTCATTCACAAAAAATGCCTGAGTCTTAAGAGCAGGGCATCTGAAATTGACAGTTAGGTTTTGTATTCCGAAGCCCCTGCGATGTTTTAAATGCCAGCGTTTTGGAAAATCAAAAACTTCCTGCTCTGGGATCTGCGTTGTGTGGTACATAGTTCAGAACAGCTACCTCAGTGAAATAACTCAACTGACTCAATATAAATTGTTGAGTGGAACAACTCAATAATGTATATGTCTGAAAAGTATGTAAACTTCAAAGGTCTCCACACTTCCTTTTACCCTTTCTATGCCCTGATTGGAAATTTGAAAATGAAGTAATTGTTGAAAGAAAAAAAGACATTTCGTACGCCGAGGCTAGACGAATTATTAAGTTTAATGCAATGACTTCTAGATCCATTCTATGCCACTTCAATTATAACAAAACCCTCACCACAAGAATTCATATTTTTCCCTTTAAACCCATCATTTAAAAAAAACATATATCCTAACAGAAATCTAATGTCGCTCCGCTGAAGACTTTATAAAATTATCCTTCCCTACATCTAAAAAAAGATGTAATTTCAAACCAACCTCTGATTCTAGAATGCGAGGTAGTCCTTCCTAATTTCTAAGCTACCAACAACAAATGAAGCTAAAGAAATATCCTCAGAGAGCCGCTTATAATCAAAAAATAACTTCTTGCATACAGCCGACCACCACGCCACCACTGAACGTAGCAGTATCGACAGGAAATCAAAAAATAACTGTTTGAATAATAGCAACGTGTTTTAAAATTTCACAGATACCGGTAAATCCGTTGCTAATTCAAAGAAAAGGCAAGTTTGTCTTTCTAACCCCAGATAAATTGCATCTGAGTTGCAAAACAGTCCAGCTATTGATGCAGTGACTAAATTTTATTCCCTTTCGTTTGATACGAATCCAAATTAATGACTGTTCCCTCCTCAGGAAAAGCGAAAGCTCTGAAATGCTGTAAATCGGACGATGAGGTTGAGATGTGTTGTTATTCTAGGACAAGAATCGGTAACCTATTGATACGGAAGTGCCAAAAGCAACAATTTACAAAATTTTCAAGTTTTTAAAGAGATACAAAATATTTTTGGTTTAATATTATATATTTGTTTCAATATATTTGATTTTTGATTTAAAATAAAGAGCTTTAATACGGAATAATCTTTATTCAAATAAAACACAAACATAAGTTACATGAATGAGAGCGTTGGTTTTGCATGTCTTTTGAAAGTTTGATTAAATCTTACTTACAATTTGTTGCTTTAAGTTTCAAGCACGACTCTAGATTTTCATTTGTCAGTTGATTTCTAAATTCATTTTTTAGTATGTGTTTTTAAGTATTTTTTATTACGTATTCGTGGAAGAGAAACTTGCTCACACGAATATGTTGACTAGAAGATCATCTGCACTCCAAATGCCAGCTTCTTCGCCTCACCGTAGCATTCTGAAAGATTATTCCATACGTCGAATATGAGGGCCTCAACTTGGGGATTTTCTTTTAGAGTTGCCCGCTTGTGCTGCGTGATGTGAATGCATATCTGAACCCTCAACTTTCTCTTGAGTTCTGTGAATTTACCACTCCACAAGTCTTTGGTTTTCAAATCTAGCAATTGCATTTGAAGCGATCCGGCATCAGTTCCAAACGACTCATTGCTAATCTCATTTGTATTTATTTTCGGAGGATTTATTATGAACGCGAGAGTATTTTTGTTTGTTTCGAATTGCACGAATCTCTCGGCGAAGCGATCATTCATGTTTTTTAATGTCATGCTGAGTCAATAGTTACATTGATTTTTCATCGTGCTATTTCTTCAGATTTTTAAAAGAAAGTGATCTACCACTCTCTTCAACAAAAAAAAGTAATTTGTTTTCAAAAGAAACTACCAATTCAAGCTGGGTTCCCTTTCCTTGTAGTTAGTTCATTTAGTTTCATTGTGGTATCTACCATGAAATTCAAAAGCAGTAGCTATTTAGAATTCAAATTTATCTCATTACGGTCATGTTAAGCGTAGATCCTTGTAATTAACGATTATGTTAACAGAAGTTATTGAGAGATTAGGTACTTAAATATATTTTATCTTATTTTTTAAGGGTTTTTGATAACAAATTATTAATTCTTCGTATGAAACTGGAGAGCCGCAACCTCACATCAAAAGAGCTAGAGGTTGCCGTCCCCTTTTCTAGGACATCAGAAAAAGACGCTCTAGAATACGACATGCCTGAAAACCTAGAAGAGGAGCATGAAGATTTTTCTTCCACAACTTCTTTCTGCAACACCTAAACGGGCGAAAAGATGCTTTCATATAATTATTCCAAATGCTTAACTTCCTAACAAAATATTCTTTCAAATGCTAATGATTTTCTTTCTTGACTAATGATATGTCCTGCATTCGACTTTCACTGCTTGATTTGAACAATTTTAAAAAACTCGTTTTATCTCTATGACAAATAAATATATATTTCAGAAATTTATGCACGACCTTTCATTTAGTGTACTAACATTATTTATCTACCTTGTGATTGAATCAGGATGACCAAATATGATTTTTGAGAAACAAATTAGCCAATGAACAATCGAAGTTTTGCCAAAAATACTTCTTGTTTTTAAATTTCATTGTAAGTAAATACGAAACATTTTTAGACATTTAACTTCTTTTATCTATTGCAATATGTTTTTCCATTTTGATGCTGTTTATCTATTAAAGTTTGGTGCAATCTGGTCAAACATGGCTTACATGAAATTAAAACTTTACGAATCAAACCAAATCACGAATCTAAAAATATAAGGAGTTTAAATCATTTTATCATATAAGTAATAGATAAAAGTTCATCGAAAAACTCAAAATTCTCGTAGATCATCAAAGTTCTCTCAGAAAAGTCAAAGGCATCTGTTCTCTCTCCATACAGGATTCTTTCACACTTGGTGTCAGACTCTGAGTAGCAAATATTGGCTGTTAAGTTGTGGTTCCAGTAAAAGTTCTGCAGAAATCCACCACTTGTCGCTACTAATCAGGGAAGTAGCAGTAACTCTACACGTCAAGAGATCAGGATTGGTTTTAGCTAGGCAATAAAACCAAGGACCAGGGTTAGTCAATTCTTGGATTTCGTTCACACTGATTTGAGAGAATAATTTCCATTCTCTGCTAGATCCTTCAATCCAGTATAACGCAATTTTTGAATTACACCAAAAAAAATTGGACTTTACGATCAGGGACCTTTTCAGTTTCTGTTCCTAATCTTGTGGCATTCAATGCACCCAGTAATTCCAAACGAAGCTACATCAGTGGAATTGACAATTAAATTCTATGCATTATGTCTGAGTTGCATAGTTCATTTAATTTTTGAAACCTGCATTTCATATTATAATAGCTGCAGCTAAAATCCAATATAAAAATGTCAGGTTTGTTGATTAGAATTAGAGAAGTATATCGTCCCCCCCCACACACACACGAGATTGAAGCTTGCTATATATACTGTATTTATGTCTAGTATAAAGCATCTTTTGAACCTGAAATTAAAAATATTAAGCTATATTCAATTTCAATAATCCCATATAGTTTATAAAATTAATCATAGAGTAATTTCAATTCCACACTTTCTTTAGAATGTGCCGATATAGTGTATTAAGATAATTGGTGAAAGGTTGCAAATTATTCTACATTTGTTGTAAAAGGTTTTAATCTTTTAGGATGTATTTGTAATTTTAGCTGTCTTTATTTCATTAATTGTTTGTGTTTTTGATATTCATTTAAATATGATATTGTACCTGACAACAGATGGAACACATGGCGAACGAAAGTGAACAGAACATTCCAGTGTTTATCCTCTGATTATGGAACTTAATACTTAAATAATTGCCCAAACCACTTCAATGGTGACTTCCAGACTGTTTTTGAGCAACATGAATCGCATCTGGACTTTTGTTCAACAGGAAAATATGCTCATCTAAGCATTTTCATTAGTGTTGGATCTACTTTCGTTTCGCGGATTTTCAGTTTCGGTTCTGAAACACTTCTGCCGAATTCTTCGCAGCTGCCTACTTGCGACTAAGGGATTTATTGCATCATGTATTGTAGTGCAAGCTTTATAAGCCAGATAACATCATCAAGACTGGGTGATTACTTTTAGTCTTGTGGTCATTTTATTTGCAAGATCGCGAGTTCGATCCTAGCTAACGCTAATAGCAACATACTATGATATTTGGCTTTGGGGATACTTTTATCGAAGACCTCCATTAACCTTGACAGATTTTAAATACAGTATAGTTCTACATGTGAGAAGAATCTTAATGAATTACAAACAATTGTTAAACAAGCTATCCACATACCATCTGTGAACATATGAATCAGTCTCTCTTGCATTAATAAGATCCTTGTGAATGAATGTTTGATATGTTCGAATAAAATGAGTTACAAATGTGTATTTTGAGGCAATCATTTTTTTTTATTTTTGTTGTACAGTGTTATCTATCGATGTTTTTGTTTTTTCTCCCCCCACTCTCCCCCAAACAACCTGTCACGCGATGTCTTGAATAATATGCTCAACAATTATGGCGCCTTTACTCTGAGTACTTCGCATTATAGGAACCTGAGAGTGGGAGTGTTTTACTTTTGATCATCTTGTATCGTTTTTCTTAATACATGAAAATCATTATTGGTATTTTATTATTACTTAATAGATATTTCCATTGATCCAATTTATTGAAATAAATATTTTGTTAGTTTAGTATATGTAGTACACTGCTTGTATTTTACCATATTTTCCTTTGGTGTGTTTTATAAACTTGGCCTTTGATTAAACTTAAATCTGAATATGGAACATAATTTACTTCCTGAGGGAGTTGCAATTTTCTTTGTTTTGTTACTTTAATTTTAACTCTTATGTTATTTATATGTCAAATATGGAATTATATTTTTAGCAGTTTTATTTTTTCAATCTATAAAATCTTCCTAGATTTTATTTTTTCATTTAGTTTTTTAAAATTTCTTGTTTATTTATTTACTACAGTTATCTAGTATAAACAAATCTGTCCTAGATATTAGTTAACAGGATTGGCAGTATTAATTTTTTGAATAAGAATATTATAAAAGTTTATGATAATTACTGTCTGGTGAAATATCATTTTACATTGGCTTTACAATACATTTATTCATTCTAATTGATCAATATTGGTTGAGGTATTGTAGGGTTTTTTCTCGTGTAATTTTTTCAAATTTAAACTGTTTTTCAAATATTAATACTTTTCATAAATGAGCTAAAATTATCACATCATTTTTATTTCCAGAAATAATCAGTTCTCTTCCCTTTCATTGTTAAAATTTATAATAGTTAATTTTTTTACTTCAGGTGGAGATCTTATTTAAAATGCATAGTTTTAATTTTAAGGTAATTGTACTTCACTCATGTCACTTAGCCAGTGTTAACATAATTTTATAGTTTGTTCTCTTTAACACTATTAACACAACAATGTTATAAAAAATGTCTATATTTTGATATATATTTTTTATGCAATATATATATATATATATATATATTTATATATATTAATTTCTTGATATCTTGCAATTTAACTGTTACAGTGAGGCCTTTTTTTTAAGCCATGTCAATGTTTTTATTACTTTTGAAATGCATTGTGCAGTAAGTAGTACAAAACGATACTTTTCCATTATACCGGCGCAAATCTCGCCAAGCAGACTTTTTGGCGACAGCACACTGTCGCAATTTTGGCGCAGGTGATAAAATGGCTGCGACTTTCTTTAAAAATATAGCTACAAAAGGTTACCGGTGGCGATATTCCGTTTGGCGTTGGTTGCATCATTTTTGGCGACCTTTCGCCTGCGCCGGTATAATGGAAAAGTACCTACAAAACTTTATTACTGAAATGTATGTTTACTATTCTCATATTTTTAATAAATGTTTTTGCAAATCCTGAAACATGTTTATTTTCTTTATTCCTGGTTTTATTTTAAATCTGTGATATTATATTAAAAAATAATTCTGTATCAGAAGAAGTGCTTAAATTAAATGTACATGTTTATGGATTAAATATCTATAGCAATTTGAAGTGTAAATAATTTTTCTTACGAGAATCATTAAATTGGGATTTCTACATTAGTTGCATTTGGTTTCTATTTAATGTTCACAGTTTAAAAGTTGTTGGTAAAGGTAGAAAATCTTATAATTTTTTAAAAAGTATTTTATTTATAAAAATATTTCTAATATATGTCATTCATTAATTAGGATAGCAGAACGTATGTTCTTAATTCTGTTCTTGAGTGCAATCTGTAGAAATTAATAATTATTGGTAAATTAAAATGCTACTATTTTTTGTTTTGATGTAAATATAATAAAGTTAATTGTAGATGCTTTAAAATATGGATTTAAATCTTGTTTAAAATTGCTAACTATTCCATCAATTTTGATTTGAGCATCTATAAAATAAAATTTGTGTGTGTGTGTGTGTGTGTGTGTGTGTGTGTGTGTGTGTGTGTGTGCTAAATAGCTTCTAATGCTTATTGAGCTTTATTGTACAATTTTGCAGTTAAGTTTGTTTTTCAGTTGCATTATTGAAAATGAAATTGTCTTTTTTTATCTAGTTGTTTTAGAAATTGAAAAACATTTAAGAGCCTTCATTAAATTTAGTGTTTGATCTATAATTATTTAATTCACTCATAAGTTCTTTTTTATATTAACTGTTAGCTCTCTTGCTCTTATATTGAATGCCAGTGACTTAAATTATCTTTTTCTTTTTATGCTTAGAATTTAGAAATTGTTTCTACTATACTATCCAAGAAAAGATTTGTGGATGCAAATGCGTAATCTAGGTAGAATAGGTAAAAGGTTTTTAATATCTTCTTTTGTAAATTTTTGATTAAAGAATGAGCAATAAAGTGCCGAAGATTTGAATTAAATGAATTTGCAATTTTATATAAATATGAGTGCTTCTAAAGGATAATTATGTATTTTCAAAGGCTTGTATTTTATCCAATGAAGGAATTATATATTAAAAGAAGCATTTTATTTTGAACTGTTTCATTCAGCAGAACACTTTTTCATTTTATAAAGTAGCAAAAAAAAAACCCCTCTGTTTATTAAAATCCTTGTTGTTTTCATTGAAGAGAAAAAGTACTGTTTTGTCATCAATTCATATTTCCTAGAATTGCGTGAAAATACTTTATTAATGAATGTGATTAGTTTAATAATGAATTTTATTACCTTGATTTGATTCTATTGTGGTAAAGAAATATTTCAATAGTTGCATAATATGTTTGTGCTAAAATGGCTAAGCTCCATCTAAAAATTGCCATGAAAGCCTGAAATCATAAATATATGGGGTCAAAAACTTTCAGTCCATAAATATTCACAAGCACTCTATATTCTCCTAGTTTTATATCCAATTTTGTTCATATATATGTGTAAATGCATAAGTGTCATAAAAAATTATGTACATTTTATTAGAATTTAAAATTTGTATTTCTTTAAAAATAATACTTATTAAACTACAGTAGTTTGTTTTGATATAGCCTGATCCCAATTACTTATTTCTCATAATCACAAAAATGAAAAAGAATTGCCCCATGTGTATGATTCTGAAAACGTAAACATTTATTGTTAGCTTTAAAAAAATTTAATCGGTATTGATTATAATGTTACAGTGAACAGCAGCAATGCATATTTAATTTTCCTTATGTCATGCCAGCAATTAATCACTAATAATGTTATATTAGCTTATTGGCTATATTATTAGTGATACGTAGTTGAATCTTAAGTTCAACAAAGAATGCAGTCAAGCTAAAAATTTGGCTGACATGCAGGTTATACATAAGTATCATTTCCTCATTATTCACTGAATTAAAAAAATATTCATTCTGTCATATTTTTACATTAATGAAAAGCTGATTTCGGGAATTATCCAAGTTAATTATAAATATCATTAGTGAAGTAAGCATGTAGGGAGCTTAGATCTTTGCTCTTTATAACTTAATAGAAATATACTGAATCAAAAAGTATGAACACTAAACATTGGACAATTTTTATAGTTTATTGTATTTATTTTAATTATAAATCATGCATGAATTTTTCCCTTATAAA
>JAPMOQ010066691.1:472-18670 GCA_026543055.1 Argiope trifasciata | reverse complement strand
TTTAATGCTCTTCCTACGTTTTTGTTAAAGAAGCGTGTATTTTATCTATGCAACTCGATGCACGAGTACTTGAACTGAAATGATTGTAAATTATTTTATGTCACTGTGCAGGGAATTTCAATTAAAATCTACCGTAAATTGGAAATTTTCTCTACTTCAAATGAAATGGATGCTATTTGGCAATGATCAAAGGTCAGTGAATAATTTAACTGTAAACAGTTCAATAAATTTCCCGGATATTAAACTGCCGATATGAATCGCGGACGAAGAGTTTAACAAACTCCTGAATTTCGTTGTAAACGCCATGATAACCATATACTGCATTTGGGTAATTGTTAAATTATGGTCGCGTTCCAAATAGATAATGTATTTGAAATATTAGAAACATTCTCCAATTTCTTCATGCTCAATCTCTCAATTGGGTTCTAAAAAATGGAACTCCTTCATTTAACTTTTTTCATTGTAAGCAAATTTAATTACCTAAAGTGTAAACCAATAAACTAAGTTTAATCTTTATATTAAAAGCTGAAAGAAATATAAGTTTGTTATCGCATACTTTCCTACATGGCAAGAACCATGTAGCTAACTTTAGTCGTCCATTAAATTCTAATTTGAAACTGTAAAATCCCGACTTTTATTCGAATATACCCGACACAAATGCCTACTGTTTCGATCAAATTGACACGTCTTATCTGAATTGCTTTAAAAAAGCGTACATAATTTTACTGAAGACTGCAACTCCGAACTTGTCCACTGATAAGCAAATCCTGTCTTCCTTAATGCCAGGCCCATTTCCCTCAAATAGAAGCATTTTGATCCCAGATTGATTTTCGGGATTTGACATTGCGTGTTATCTTTAGGAAAATCTTCATCAAACCGTCTCGTTCGAGGAAGACAAAACCACTTGGAACAAATTTTCATATTAAAGGAAGTGCTCAGCTTTTGAAAACTTTATACTGCTTTTATTTTACTCGTGGCATTAACATCTAAAATTTTATCATCCAAATTTGAGTTCGATAGCCTATAAAGATACGCAAAATGAAGCAATGATCTTCAACTAAAATCTTGATTATCGGTGCTATCTTAAACTTAAAATTTTGCATTTTACATACCTTAATCACATTCTGGTTGGATAAAATTCTAAAAGACGGATAGTTGCAGATGCCAATGTTGAAAGCAGAAATTGCACTCAGTAGGAGCAACTATAGGAATGGGGGAGGGGATTTTTAGGGTGGCGGGTTTTGGCAAGGGTTAATGGAACGGAGGTTAACAGGTTAAGAAAATGCCAATCCCTGTTGACTTTCCGATTAGATTGTTCGGGACCGGCAGTCTAAATGGAAAGTCACGGTCCCCGGGGAATGGTATTCTTAACTAGTTAACGGGATGATGGCAGCACTGGGGATAATTGGTAACGATGAATCTGCAAGTTTAGAAATTCAAGTGTGAAACTAGAAATTTGCATATTGTCTTGGCTTGGGAGGGTGAAAATAGAATTATCGATGCAATTTGTGCTTGAAGCATTGGTAGGACTGTCCAAAATTTTAATTTCATAATTTGACAAACTCTATTTACCACACTTAACAACATTGTATATAAGATTAAAATTTTTAACTGTAATATAATGCTAGTGAAGTAACGATACAAAATTTCATATTATGCAAGTGTTTTGCTTCTCCTGACACTCCACTGGCGTGATGAATTCGGAATGGATTCGACTTTAAATTACAAAACGGAAACTCTCAACTGTCGAAATTGTAGTTCAGTGATAAGTCGCTTATCTTATAAAAAATTTAATTCATTCTTTAAAGAATAAATCAGTAATGCAGAGATTATATTTTACAGCTGATAAACAATAATAGCTGGAACTTGACGATATCTGTAACTAAAGTGTTCCATTTAGGTTAAAGCTAAAGGTGTTAGAATTTGAACAATACCGTTGTGATCAAGTTCATGTATCTTTTTTTTTTTTTTAATTCTATATTAGGCTTGCATAAATTTATACAATATTGAAACAATCGCTTGAAAGAGAACCGGATCTTAAATTTGTTGGTGCGTCAGTTTATTTTAAGTATTTAAACGATACCTAGTTATTCCTGGATGATTCAAATTTCTAGCTGCATCCTTTGGTATACTTATCTTGGTATATTCTTCAGTGTCTACATTAAATCTAATAATTTAGGGAAGTTTAAATGACGCGATAACCCTTTGGGAGATTGAGTTTATTAATTTCTGTAATACAGTTTAACTCGAAAAATTTATTACGTATTCAAAAATAATTCTTCTAAAGTCATGCGTCTGTTTCATTTGAACCTTAATTTAAACTTTTACTTTAAATTATAATTAAAAATTAGTTATTCATGTTGCTATGTTCTATTATTTTAAAGCAAGTTTTTAATATGTATCGTGTAGTTAATTTATATATTTTTAACTTTAAAAATTCATGAATTGCATTGCGATTGAAATTTGATTTCAAGCAGTGTTAAGTTGCCTGTTATTTTATTGATTTTATATTGCCGTTTCTCATGTTAACCTTTATCATGCAGTTTCAATTTATTTCAATAGATCTTAAATGCAAGTTTAGTTCTGAAGTTCCCTTAATTCTTCAAAGCTTTAAATACATGTTAATTTTGCTTTGTAAAGTTAAAAAATACTGTATATGTAAAATAGTGTAATTGACTTTGCAATTGTTACAATCAGTATCTCAAAAGCTCCATTTGAGCAAATCTGCTATTGTGAAAACTGTGTTTAATGGTACTGCATATTACTATTATCTCGTACTGGGAAAATTGTTTTAACGCTGCATTCTATATAATGCAAACAAGTAATGTTTCTAAATATTTGAATGAACTGTTCTATTTAGAAGAGCTGCTCCTTCTATAGTCTAATTTGAATTTTAAATTTAAAAAGTAGTGTTAAATTTTCTGTTTATTTTTTAAATAAATTTTTAACTATTTAAAATGAGGGTTAACTAAGGTTGGACGGTGTATGTGCGACGGGAGCGATATAAACCACTTCTAAAATTAATATTTGTAGTTTTTAACTTAATAATCTGAAATAACGCCATGTAGAAATTAAACTCGAAGGAGTCAAATTTTTAAGCTTAGGGACCTGATTATAAGGCTTATGCAGCTCTGAATTTCAGATTCAAAACTTGTCTCAGAAGAAAATCTTTATTCGAATCTATCATTATAAGGTTTCTATAAATTATTAAACATAATTGAATTTTAATGCTCCTATTTATAAAACTGATAACAAACTCTTCTATACTCTAATTTGGTAGATAATTCTCGAAAGTAGTGCGACTCTTGGCAATTAAAACTTCTTTAATATCAGTAAGAAAGACCTACTTGCCTTCTGTAGGATATTTTTAACCTTTCTCTTCAATACTAATGTAATTGACGCTTTAATATTGTGAGATCCCAGGGTTTAATTTTAATTAAATGAAACGAAGTATGAATTTACTTTCATGCGGATTATGGAATTTTTATCTCATTGTTTCTAAAACTACCAAGATGTGTATTAAAATGCCCTTCGCTTGATTAGTGCGCTAATATACATATGTGGTATTAAATCCTAATCCTCAAATCAACCATTTCATCAAGTGTAGAAATTTATGCTCATGCTATTGACTCGCTCAGCATGAAATGATTTGTTATCAAATGTTAATTCTATGCGGTCGATGCCATCACAGTGCTGGCATTCGCAAGTCGTAAAAGTCAGTGCCGCCATTATAGCGGCAATATTTTATTTAAAATTGCAAAATTACCGAAATTAAAATTTTTTTATTTATTAAAATAAATCAGTCAATCAAACAATAAATCAGTTTCAACGAATTCAGTGTTTTCTAATATCAATACAATTGCTTCAAATCACCAAGGGAGAAATAACTCCGAAAAGCTGAATTTGCTCCGATTAGCTAGTACTCCTCCCATCAGAGGAATTTGCCGATCGCAAAGAGTTAATGAGTTAGTTTCATTGCTATAAATTTTTTGTCGATGTAGGCAAATGATAACGTAAAGTCCGTGTTCCCATATAACGGCAAGAAATCCATGAAAAGTTTAGTATCCCAATCTTGAAATTAAAACGTTTACTGCGTTTATCCTCTGCACTCATTTTTTCTTGACAACGCTACCAAATTGCAACAATCTGCAATACTTGTGCATAAACGCACGCATTTTATTGTAGCTTTTAAAACAATTTGAGCGAAATTTTTATGGAGTTGGCATTTTTTCTGTTTGTCCAATTAATAATCGTTTAGATGTCAGAAGTTCCCCGAAGTATTAACTAAGCTTAATTTTCGATGTTCTTTTCCTCATTTCTGATTGAAAGTCAACTGGTTAGTGCAAAGAAAACGTTAATTACCAATTTTGCAATATAGTCCGCATTAATTTCCCAAAATCCAATTTTATTCACTTAAATGAGTTTTAAAATTTAAGATCTTTATATTCGGACCATAAATGTTGCGCATGTAACGCATCTAAAGCTATTTACGTCCCGACTAAATACGATGCATCTGGAATTCAGGAACCAGACAAGTCATTGTTATTCGCTCATATTGGATCAAAACAGAGCTTAAACAATACTTCTGTATTCATAAATTGTTAATCTTAACATTTTAAACGGGTATATAGTAGGATTTGTATCTCACTCGAAAGTCGATTAAATTCGGAATCTACAGCTGAAAACGGTTCGTAGCAACGCCGGCATGCTAATAAACCGTCTTTTGCTTCTAAAACAGATTTTAATCGTGATGACTGGCCACTATCACGATTAAAACATTCGAAAGTAATGGTTATTATTTATTTCAATTTCTGAAAAATGTTGATCTTGGTTGAAAAACTTTCTTCATTTCGGTTAAAATTACAAATTTTTAAAAATCGCATCTTTTCCCTAAAAATGGATAATTCGCATTCAACTTCCTTTTCAATTTAATATGGAACAAATTTCATTGGTTGTCCTGCCAAACATGCATGTTTTTGCTTAAATTTAGTAAAACTGCTATTTTTAGTTAAATGTGCGCGAGATTAAATAATAGCGAAACTTGTCTGGTTCACACGTCAGATGAGGCAATTTAGAATTTCTTATGAAAGTGCTGATCCTCAATCTTCGAGTTTTCATCAACTTTTGCAAGTTTTGTATTGGTATAGTTTAAGGACTTTTCAATCATATGCAGTCTAATTGAAAAGACTTTATTTAGGGAGTTAATCAGAATTTTAATGCAAGGAACCTAGAACTTGAAAATAGGCTATTCTGGTTTAAAAGCTAGATAACGCTCTACTGAACGATTTTATTTATTTCAGCTGCTGATCCGCTCAAAAATGGCAAATTCCCGTCCTTGAGCATATTTGGAGGCTTAACCTTATCTTTAAGTTCAAAAATCAAATTCAACACCTTGATTAATCTATTGAGTTATTTATTAATTTCAACGTATTAGGCAATTATTTTGACGGCAAAATCAATTTTGAGAAGTTTTCTTGATTGCAGCTTTTAGCTCCGGCTTCTAGCTAAATTTTACTTCCCCTCTTAAATTTCGGTGACAAATTTTCATTGAATAGGTTGTTCAAATTCAATTAATAAAACCGAACCCATCGTGAATAATATAAATTTAAAGATTATCTAGAATTTTTTATGGAAGAGGATATTCATTTTAAAATTTTATATAAATAATTTAATTGTCAATTCAATCTATTCGTGGCTTAAATTTAATTTTGTCCAGTGATTATCAGTGACTGTGCTAGCCAGTTCATTGATAATCTTGCAAAGTTCCTGAAGGCATTCTTGAACCCGATCACCATCGAAATCAAAAATGCCGTGGAACTTGACCTGAATAGTAGCCAACTCAAGTCGGTAGGAAGTCGTTTAGTATCAGATAAGCATTTGAAAGTTTGTTAATTTAGCTAAGCAACGTCGAACTCGAATGGTATCCCCTATTTATGCTCTTAATTGCGTTCACCTATTCTACAGTTTTCAGATGTTACATTCTGTTAACCTGGAGTTTTAGATAAAATACTTCGGGCTTTCTTTAAGTTTTTAATGCCGCGTAAGATTTATATCCAGCGACAAATTTTGGTATCTTCTAGCGAAACTAAATGATGAATGTTAGTTCTCACCCCCCTAAAAATTCTCAAATTTTATGTCTTAACTAGCCCACACGGGAAGCAAAGCGTCTTATCGATATATGGAGAATTTTTTTTATACTATTAACTTATAATAATCGTATTCATTGTTTTTAACGGGAACCCATACAGTATGTTTAGGGTCCAAATTTTGCAATTGTCAAGCTTATTCTTTCTATACTTGCCACTTTCTGGTTTCCATTTGATTTACCTTCCGCAATCGTTGTCGCTACACGATTTGTTTACAAACGATTCCTTCTCTGCCCCCCCCCCAATAATGTTGGCGTCAATTTTGAGGACTCCTCTTTTGCTTCTAGCTTATTTCCAAAAAATTTTATTTTAAAATTTTGTCATTTCCTTCAGTAAACAATCTTTCCTATTCTAACACTCTACAATACGGCAAGCTTGCGTTTTAAAAATAGAATCTTCTTAAATCTAGATAACTTTTTTTCTGTTCGATACATGTTCTTTTTATTAAACAGTTCAAGAAATTTTCGAATTCAAAGCATAAACAGGATCTAGGTAAAACAGCAATCTAATTCTTTTTTGAATCTTCATTTCAGCAAATCTTAAGAATAGCTGCCAATTTAATTCGAATAAAGGTTATTTTATCGGCGTCCTTTTTCCGCTGTTCGACGTCATCTTTACAGCTTCTGATTTCAAATCGGAGCATATAAAGATTAAATTTTTATATTTTAATGCATCATCCAATCTTTATTAATTAAACTTAATGTACGACTTGCTTTGAAAGTGAAATTAGAAATATTAGAATTCCTCCAATAGTTAGTTGAATAAAATGCATGAATGTTTTTCTTGTATAATGCAGTCTCGCATTAATTACTTTACACTGACAATTTGCTTTTTTTCTCTAGCTTTGATAATGTGAATATTTTTAACCATTTTTCATGAATGTAATTTATTAAAGAACTATGTAATCCTTTGTAGATTTTAATGAATTATTTTGTTTATAAATTTTTTACTTAATTGTATTGGTGTATACAAATGTAATTGTAACATATTAAATTTCGCAATACCAAATGTCAAAGTACAGAATTTTTTCACTTGATGTTAAGTGGGTTAAAAACTGCTCCATTTCTTAAATCATTTGTTTGTCAAGATGCATCTTAAGCCTCTCAACAATGAAGTTGAAGCTAGTCGGTTTATTTATTAGCGTTTCATTATGTTGGCAATGTCACATTAAATTTTTATAGGCGAAAACGCTATAAAAGGTTGTTGAATGTGTCAGACAATTCCTTCATTCGTGTTTATTTTTTAATCTTTTTTCCCAACAAGTTTTAGTATTCCTACGAATGTTTCATCTTAAATTCTGGAGCTATATATGTATAGTGTAGTACTGTATTTCATTGTGCATGTAATTTAATTCTTAAAACAATAAATGGCAAATTATGCTTCTAAACTTTTTTTCTCTTGTGGTTCTTTATAACAATCAAGAATTATCACTACTCATTAATACAAATAAAATTAAAAGGATCACATCCCTATTCCATGTGAAGATAATTCTTATTCAATTTATCTTAAAAATATCGTCTTTGAAGTTTTTAAAATCGTCTGAGTTAAACAAAATAAAAAGTACTTTTCTTAGACGATGATTGTGAAAACGTAAATGGTTCCTGTTAATTGATTCTTCTACGAGATCTTGTAAATGGCAATGTAAATAAAATTCGTTCTCGTTAAATTTGTTTTTCTGTTCCATCTTGTGCAATTGAGCAAACCCGAATCTTTGAAAATCATTCTGAAATTTGACTCTGGAATTTTTAAACAGCATTTATACTGTAAGTAGTTTCTCGATATATACAAATGCGATAGTTATTGTAACGTCTCAAGATCATAAATTATCTGTGCTTTTCTCTATACAAGTCTACTGTATTTCATGCATTTCCCCAAATTTAATTTCCTAACTAAATGAATTGTATGAAACTGTATACCCAAATTTCACTTTTGTATTTTTATAACAGTGCATTGATTGAACTTTCGTTATTTAGAAAACGCCCAGAATTAGTAAAATGGGAAAATTTTAAATCTATTTGTCTTAATTGTGGTTTAACTGCCGTATTTTAAATTTTCAGTGCTATTATCAAAGCCAGCCTTTATTCGATTATATTAATTGCTGCCCACTGAATTTCGCTTTTCGGCGTTCCGTTTATGAGTGCAATTAGCTTCAAACGTTAATTCTGAGTGCCATCTTGCAACATAAGGACTTTATTCTCAAATTGAGCAAGGATAGTCTTACCAGATTAGTGGGAATTTCGGTCTCTGCAAAAGTATAGTCTTATTTGAATAATTTTTATAAAAAAGATTAAATAAGAAAATGGATGGAATAAAAGTACCTTTTTATGTAATCTTTCTTTGGAAATGGTGGTTTTTAGACGACTAATATCGGTACCGTGGTATAGGCAAATCGCATAGTAGTTGTTGTATTCTCTTCTGTCTCTTTTTAATGTCTTTTCTAAATTTCAATATAACGCTTGTACCCAGTTTATTTTTAGCATTTCGAATCTGCAATTATTTGTTCGGTTTCAAGGTATTCCATTATCCCAAATTTTTGACAAGCGTTATCTTCAGACTTGTTTAAAACTGCATTTGCTCGAGTCGGATGCAACTGAAACTATAAATCTCGGTATTAAATTTTTGTGAAACTTCTGCCAAGTATATTTCTTTTTGCTTTGCTTCCATGTATGCAGTGGAATGATGTTGCGTTGAATTTTTAACCCATGTCTCGAAATGAAAGGAATTTATTAAACTATGTATATTCAAACAAATAATTCAAAATTACAAGTATTTATTGTCGACTTGTAAACATTTTACAGCAAATAACTTAACTTCAGTTCCATTTCTTCTCGTGTGTTCCTATGCGAGTTCGAATTAAAAAGTTAAATCTTTTGTGGATCCCGCAATATAATTGGAAAGATAAAATTTGCCAAATATATTTAAAATTGGAAAAGCAAAAAATCCAACTTCTCAGATTTTAGTATTTGCTTCTTACGAGAGCTCATGACATCCAGATGTTATCAGTTTTCATCTATCCTCACTTTCTATCAATGTCAACTTTTAAAGGCTCGTGTTCTATTAAATATTATAATTTATATAATTTTCTCTATGGGAACTAATATGCTCTCAGCAGTAAACGTGTTATCGGTGTTCGAAATATATTGTAACGTCTCGATCTGGTCCCATCAAATAAAGGGCAGCATTATAATCAAACTACTTTATTTACAGCTTTAATTTACAGAAAAAAATGCTATTTGTCATCTAGGTTAAATGAAAAGTCCACGTGGAACACCACAAAAATAGTTCCTTGAAACATTTCGGAGAAACTCGCGAAAACAGCTAACCGACCTTCAAAGTCTCACTCTGGTACCGGGGTTAGCTCCACCGAATTTTTCGGGTGGAATCTTTTCTCGAACGCTCGGCTTTGATTGATCTCCCCTCTCGACCTTTTCACCAAAGTAAACCTCGCCTGTTTTTTCTCTCTCCGAAACCCTCGCCTTTTCTCTCTTCCTTGGACTCCGCTTCTCATCTACAATAGAGCATTTGGGCTGCTGAGTCTCCAATAGTAGTTCAGCAAAAATTTCAATGGTCTACAGTTGACCGCAGGAATGTTCGTGGAATGTTCACAACGGGAAACAAAGCAGGTTGCTCATCTGTGTCGCAGATCGATTAGTGCACTGGTGGGCCTTTATCTGGACTTGCTCTAAAGGGCCGGATGTTCGTTCTTAAAAGGAGGGTTCTCCACCTGTCCATCTGTAAGCAATTACTGCCATTAACCGTCGCCATTGAGGAGACCAGTCAGGAAATGGCAATTATGGAGCGTGTGAAAAAGTAACCACAATAGTCAGGCCGGGAAGATGAATAATTACTATACATCTGTTCAATGCAAATGTTTTATTTCCCTAACTTGTCAAAAGTGTGTAACCCATTGTAATTATTGGGAGGAAAAACCACACCTCCATAAAATAATTCTTATCGGAAATTCCAACTTAAAAAAAAATACTTAATAAAAAAAAAACCCATTGAGGTGGTTTCCCCCAAAATTTCCCGCATTCTCTCTAAATACTTGTCATGCCAGAGAATGCCTTGCATATTGGCGCACAATAGTTACGAAATAACATTTGGCGAGACTTAAGCATTTTCACTGAATCAATAGTATTACCCATGGCATGCAGATAATAGTTCCGAAAATCGAATTTGTGCGTTAGATGTCTTTTTCACACTTGATTTGACATAAATCTGTAGTTGTAGTCTCAATTACATAACAAATTTAATAAATTTGTCGCCAAGTTTTTGAATTATCGCATTTACGATTTTCTGAAAGTACAGTCAACAACTGTTGGATTTTTTCTAAAGTATTCGATAAGTGTTTACATTCTACTTGTCAAATCTGTGTACTGAATTTCGTTTGTCTAGTGTTCTTTTTATAAATATAATTACATTCGAACAGGCGGACCTCCTCTAAGCAGATTTTACTCAAAATTAGTTAGGAATCTCCAAATAAGGTTCAAATACGTTATACTAAATTTCAACCGTCTACCTCAAAGCGTGTTTTAGTTATCTTTGTCACGGGTAGACATGACGGCCGTTTTGCAAAAACGTTTCTTTAATTCGGAGAAGTATAAAACGTGGTGATACGCCAAAATTTCCAGTTCGAATTTTTTGACAATCAATATATTTTCTCTTCTATGTAGATGAATTTTCCGCCGTTTAGTTTTTTCAGATAAAGCATTAAGAAAATGTTTGTTGTTTTGTTTGATTCATCTGAATAATATTTATAAAGAACTAGCGTTGCTGCAGCTAAAGAAATAATTTTTGAAATTTTGCTTAAAATAACCGAGATAAAATTTTCTTATCGGCAATGAATACATTCATCGAAATTAAATGATATACAAGTGAAGTACAAATAATATTTATTCTATTTTTTTTAACTTTATTATTCAAGTTCTTTAAAGTAGACAGCACTTTTTTCCGTCTTCAGCAAAAACCAATTTATTGTCTGACTCGGGTCATTCAAATGACCATGTGAAAAACATGGATTTTCTAGGCTCGATCCTTACACTTGAAGTGATTGACCTTGCTCGTAGTTGTGGAGAATGCACATCAATTGCGGAAATGCAGTCGTGTGAAATCAAAGGTATGTACTGTCTTACAGTCGGGAGTAAAAGACTAATAACAGTAAAAGTAAGGGTCAGTCGGATTGAAAACGGGATGTTCTGTAACATTTTAGGGATGTAGGAAAGGGCAGTATTTCTTTTGGCGCCAAAAGAACTGGTATCATTATAATTAGAAGAATCGCCGGTTATATAGTAACAGAAGCCAGCTAAATAATTTTTAGTAATGTTTTAATTTTAAAATTCTTAGGAAACATCTATTCTTCAATAATTTGTGGGCATTACGTTATATGTAATATATCTATGAGAAGTGCTATGGAGAACTGGGTAACCAATTTAAGGTGTATGAGTTATTACAAAGATTCTGATACATACTTCGTTAGTTCTGCAAAAAAGATGAAAGACAACATTAAAGATATTTATTCCGATTTGATTTATTTATATTTTAATTCTTTTGATTAATTTCGTGTTTTTACTTTTTTATATCAAACAATAACAGATTTATTATGAACCAAACGGTTCCAAATTAGCTTTTTTTTCTGCTCTTAAATTTATTATTTGAAACTACCGTTTTCACCTTATTCAAAACTCATAAATTCTAGTGTAAAACGGAGGGGGGGGGGATTTAGTTTTAAAACGCGTTTTCACCCTTAAAGACACATGAATCTTCGAGAAAATATAAAACTATTTTGTTTTTATTCAATCGACGGCAGTCTCATCTTTAAAAAAAAATAAAAAAAATAAAAACGCCGTTAAAGAAATGTAGTTGAAGGCTATTTTACGAAAGGCTTTATTTTAAAGCTTAAATAACAAGGAATTTCTAAGTTTACCCACAATTCAGTTTTATTTAATTGTCATATAAGTACATCTGTACAAACAGAAGCGAGATGGATTTCTCGCCTAATGAAGTGCGCTTAGTTAGCCAAATGTGGTCTGCTTTAATGTCTTCTTAGACTTCCTACTTGCGGTCTGCTTCCTTACTTAGACTCGCCTACTTACGGCAACCATGTTCAGTTTTTTCCTTGTGACGGTAGGACAGTAGGTGAGTGAGATGAACACATCTTCATTCCTGCTATCCGTTTAGAATAATTGCCTTGATTCTTGCTGCATGTTCTTATTCTGATGTACGTGATCAGTTAGTGCATAAACGTTGTCTTTCGGTTCTTGCCGCATGCTGATCTGGAGATTTTGAAGCCTTTAAATTTTCAATTCGTAAACTACCTGTTTCATTGCTCCCTTATATTTTCTCGTTTGTTTGAGAAACTGGAGTTAGTTCATATCTATGTACTGCGCTGTTAGACCTACTAAGTGACGAACATTTTGAAGACTTATTTTTTGACGAAGCGACTAACACAATATTCACTTGTATAATCAATATATTTTTTGACTATTTACTGAATAATTATAAAAATTACTTTTTGGTCTGAGAAATTTCTATTGTATAAAAACTTTATCGCAATCAATAAATCTTCTACAGATGACTATTCATTAACGAGAAGAAAAAAAATAGTTTATACCAAATATTTTCTATTTCATTTCACTCGCGTTGGTTGGCATTAATCATATTTGTTTTATTTTGTTTGATGCATGTGCCGTTTGCCGAGTACTGTTGTCAATTTTAAAATGTAACCTTAGTACAACTGTAAGAAATATGTTGGCCAAGTTTCATCGTAATCAGATGAACAGTAGGCAGCGCATAAAGTACGAACAAAAATTCAATTTTATGTATTAGATTAATCAAAATCTTAAAAAAATAACTTAGATTTAAAAAAACAAAAGTGATGTGAAAAATTAAACTAATCAAAACTTTTCAAAATGATTTATGCTTTCGGGAGTCTTATTCTTACACACACTTGAATTTAAAATTTTAAACTTTCATAACTTTTTTCAAAAGCAAATAATTTTTAATGATAATGGATTGTAAATCTGAAGTAAAAGTGGGGAATGCAAGAAAATTGTATTTCGTTTATTTTTCAAAAAAAAAAAAAATGCTATTAACTAGGTTGCTGTTTACTTGTTTATATTACTTACATCAAATTAATCTCAACGATTCCATTTTTATTGTTCAGTGATTAAATTAATTAAAATAACTAATCATAAAAGACGATTTAGAAGCCATTAATGTACAAGGGTTAAAACTTTTTGGTATGTTACTTAAGTAGAAAAAACAAAACATTATTTGCATGAACTGATTGTGTGTGTGTGTGAATACGTATACACACACACACACACACACACACACACACACACACACACACACATACATACTATACGTGTGTGTGTTTTCATGTTCTAATAAAAAATATGTGTATTAGCAATGAAATAATATTTCTCAGTATTCAGAAAGAAAAACTTCTGAGGACTAAACATTGTGACATCAAGGCGAGATGTTTTAATAAATTAGGAGATGTCAATGCAACTGTTTTTATTATAACCAAGTTATATCTGCCTGATTTGAGCAATATTTCGTCGTCACACTTAACCAACAAAAGCACTCATATGCTCGGGGTTGAAAAAAAACCACTTTCTCAAGTGAGTTGGATAATACATTTATACGTACAGGTGAGTTCAGTACCGTTTATTTTGAAAAATAGTTTTATTTTTTAAAAGAATCTGCTCTCCAGATTTGCTATGAAAGGTAACTACTATTGATTGTAGACGTTTTCAAAGATAAGACACTAGATACATTTTCAAGACATCATACAACTAATTTATAATTAAAAAGTAAGCAAATGTTGTTGTAAGATATTTTTATTCAGCAAACTAGCCGCCTTTGGCGATTAGCCGGTACGCCAATATTAATGCTCATTAAAATTTTAATAATTATTTTTGGTAACTCCTGTAGCTTCTTCAACATACTTTAAAGTTTCAAATTCTGATAGTCGTTTAATTCCTCATAATATTATAACTGCCTTCAGCCATAACGTAATATCTTCTTAACTTTCTGTTAGTTCCCGTAGAATGTATGCTTTAACTCTTCGCACTCCAATGTCTCCTCTCGGGCACCATACAAGACAGAGCATCATTTTGTCTTTCTATTTAATTATTTTCTTAAATTTTGACTGATAAATATATATAGACTAATTTTTTGGGAAAACACAATTAAAAAAATCATATTTATAAATTTTTCGGAGCAATAAGCAAATCTTCTTATCTGGCAAATATTTATGCATCGAATTATTTTTCGGAGAGCTAAGGGTTAAGTTAGAGTGAAATAAGTAAACTGTAATATAAAATTTTTACTGAAACGAAGCATTTTTTGAAATATGAATGCTGAAAAAAGTCGCCGAGCATTTAAACCTTATGGGCACTAAATAATATCTTTTTTGATTTATGCAATATCTCAAGAGCTTTTGAACAGAATTTTCTTAGATATCGGTGGAGATATGAAAAGAAATTTTGGTAGAAAAGTTTAAAAGGTTTCCTTTTTAATTAAGTAAAAATTCAAAAAAGGGGCACCTAGGTGCAGATTTCTGACCTCTAAAATATACATGTACCAGATTTGGAAACTGTAAGTCAAACGGTCTGATCTGTAGAGCGCCAAAACACGCACACACACATTGAGCTTTATTATAAGTACAGAATATAGATATTGATATAGATCCCCCATGGGGGCACGTCGTAAGTGAGGATGAGAAACTTCCGGCATCGTGATTAGTTCTCACCACCCTTATGGATGGACAGATGAAAAGGTGGGGGGGGGGGGGGGTTGACTCCTCTCATTGATGACAGGATGTTGTTGTTTTTGTTGTTGCTTCTGGCACTTTACAAGCCCACTGATAGAAAGCTGTCAACGATTTTAGCAGAAATATACGTCTTTGGTTTGTTCAGTAGCGCCAACTGGGACCAAGAGTAAGAATTGACTACTTTCATGCCTCCCATTCTTTTGCACAACCACTTTTTACTAGGCGGTTGCACATTCATACAACTCATAGACAGAACATAGAACAACCATGCCCGAACCGCGACACGAACCTGGGATTCCAAGATCATGGGGAAGACATGCTATCCCTATGCCAGGAAGCCGACAATGGCAGGACGTACTTCCTGAGGGAAAGGTTGTACCGTGACCGATGGACCTTAGGACTCAACCACATTTTCCACCAGTGTTGCTGTTGAGGTTGTCCGATCATTCAAGTTTTTCTGTGTGCCTTCGGTTGAAGTAATCAGTCTATGATTAAAAAATGAGAGAACAATTCTCTTTATTTTATAGCGTGACAACAGAACAGCTCAAGAGAACATTAATTGAAGCTTTAATGTGAGCATTCGTATCTATGGTTATCGTATTTGAGTTAAATATCTGATGTTTAATCTTATCCCATCGGACTGAATAAACGATATTCATAAAAATAAATATATTAAATTATATCCATATTTGCTCTTTTTTTAAAAAAAAAAAAACAGAAATCAGCACTAGATATGAGTTTTTTTAAAATTAATTTCCCAAGAAGTTGACAAGTCCATTATTAAAAACATATTTTATTTACATGATAAATAACATAACACAAGAAAGATAAAAGTAGATTTCATGCATATGATATGGTCTATAAAATCATAAATGAAATAATATTCAAAGTTTCTGAAATCAGATGATAAAAAGAGTAAATTGTTACAGCATAATGTATCATTACAACAGATATCATGTAAAAATCTTTAATTAAATCAACATAATTAACAAAATGAATGAAACAAATTTTTAAAAATGAAACATAAAATTGTTCACAAAATTTTGAGAATTTTCTCAACAAGGGAGGAAAACTTAAAATGAAGAATTAGATTTAAAAAAATTAAATGTTAGATAGATATTAATATTAATTAGATAAATATTTATTTACATTTATGATAAATATAATTTTTACAACCTGTATATTAATCTGTATTCATTTTGAATTATTTACAGGCTTAAAAAACAGAGTTTTAACAAAGTTTTTGAGAAATTAGAAAATTAAAATAACAAAAGCAGATAATCTTTATTTGGTCGATTCTCTCCGTCTAATGTCCAATATTATAATATTTTTATTTATTAGATAATTTTTCAAAGTTGTGTATTTCTTATGATATGAAATACTCTCTACATGTTTTTCAAATACATAACTGTTAGCAGAAATCTTCCTAGATGTTACTGTTCTTTTTAAATATACATTAAAGCAGCGCCATATATACGTTTTCTGTTTATTCATAATTTCGTCAGAATCCCGATTAATTCATGCCATTGATATAAGATAAACTAAAGTTAAATTATGGTGTTTGCTTTATAAAAGTCGCCTTTTTTTCCATTGTAATTATTTTTTCTTTCTAATTAAGATAGGAATTCTTCTTGCAGTCCATGATTCAATAAGAAGAACGCAACGTTCTTCCATTTTTCTTTAAAAATACAACTCATTCCATTGAAAAAAAAGATTTTTTTTTGTAGTTAAAACATTAATGAAAAGCAATTAATAAACTTAATACAATCGTAAAAAGATATTTTTTGCTGAAACAAATAAAAAATATTTAATAAACTTCACTCAATTCAGGAAACTACTTTATAATTTGTTAAAAAATTAAAAAAAAAAATTAACACAATCCAGAAAACTTTTTTTATTATTAAAAAAAACTTATGAAAAACAATTAATAAACTTAATTCAATCCAGAAAACGATTTTTTACATGTTAAAATGCTAATAAAAACATCGTTAATTATTAAAATAGTTATCTAATTCGTTATAGTTATCTATCCACGTGGCAAATACATTCCAAAATACTGTACTTAATATTCACAATCAACACATCTTGCAACATTTATAATTGTTTAAATTAACTACCCACATGCATATACAAAAATTTTATGAAAAAAGTGTATAATTAAAGTAATATTCAATAAAAATATAATTTTTCCGCTTTTATGATAAATGTTCAAATTTATCTTCTAATAACTGTTTGCAATTCTATGTAATAATATACTCTTATATATTTAAAAATTATTACGTTTAAAGAAATTAGCTTATCAGAATTAAATTTGTAATAATCAGAATAGCTTATTAATACTTCAATTGTATGTCTTTTTTTTTGTGTATAGTTTTACGCCAATTTTTTTGAAAATCGCATAAATAGTTATTCACTCTATTTTCTTTGTTTATTTATTTATTATATTAAGGAACAGATAATGAGACGAAATTGCACCAGGTAGGACGAGAATATGTCAACATAATGTTTCTAATTTAAAAAAATGCCAGTAATTTATAACCATAACTATAATTGTCAATAACCGTAGAAAAATTATGACGTCTATTGTGTATATAGTAAGATACTCCCGTTTGCGAAAAAATCATGATGGTGCATTGATACTATTTGTTTCACTGTGTTTTGTCAGAATTATCCACGAAAAATCTATGACATTTCTTAGATTTCACAAAAAGTATGCAATTAGATCTTTATAAGAAAAATCAAATTACAATTCTGCGACGAACAAAAACGGATGTTATAATACTGAATTATAGCTTTATGGAAATTGATGATAAAACTGAATCTAAAGTGTTCTCTATCAGACAGCATATTTCTGTAATACTTTCATTATTTCGTCGTAGAGAAGAGTTTTTGCATGCAACCCTAACACGTAATCGCCATGATTGAACAAAGGAGCAGGTACTTCGTAAACTTCAACCAGAGTTTTGAGTTTCGGAATAAGAAGTCCAACGTCCACTGGATCGGCCAAATCATCGTTCAAAGACCACATCAGGGCAACAGGAGTAGTGATCTTCGATAAATCGTATTGCGGTGGAGTGTCCTGAAAAAATTGGGAAATGCGTAATTTTAGATGCAATTTAAGATAATGATATATACAGTGTTTTGCTTTTTTATATTAAAGTTTTTCAAAATCCATCTGCTGTTTGTTCAATTTTTCAGAATTCCATCAAACGCGATAATGGGATTAAAAAAAGTACATGGAAAAATAAATGGTTTCTTAAAAAAAGTACATGG
>JAPMOQ010066689.1:0-39390 GCA_026543055.1 Argiope trifasciata | reverse complement strand
ATATTACATCGCAGATAATAGAAAAAAAATAATTTGTTTGAGGAAATAACATTTATAACTGTAATTTATCAGAAATATCCTTTATTGGAATAAAACATATTTTAATATTATGCAAAAAAAGGAGTTAGCTTATTGAATTGAGGATTCCACATCAAATACCATTAAGTACTATTATAGGCTGTATCTAATGGCATTTGATGGTGAAATAATGTTTGATTATATCATGCTTTCACATGATTTATGTGAATTATTTGTATCGATATAGAATAGACCTGGAAGTTCAATCTATTTGCTATTTAAGTAATAAATAAAATATTTAAATGATAACATGTTTATTTAACATATTACATTTTAGAAACTTTTTCTTTATTTTTTTTTTTAATATAGTTTTAAAATTTTGTATAATTTGCATTTATGAATCAATGTTATTACTGCTATTGACTGAAAATAACATCATACTTTACTGAAAACATGAAATTAAAAAAATGTTATTTGAAGTTTTTTATTTTTTTTTAAATATAGTTTTAAAATTTTGTATGATTTGCATTTATGAATCAATGTTATTACTTCTATTGACTGAAAATAACATCATACTTTACTGAAAAACAGGGAATTAAAGAATGCATTACTTTTAAACAAGATAAAAAGGTCCAAAATATTATCAATAACCTTCATGTAATGCTTTGTCATTACAAGTGATCATATTTAAAAATTCATCTTTTTGAAATTTTGTAGTGCCAAAAGTTTTATGATTGCCAAAGCAGGTTTTTGAGCTTCAGGCAGAAATGATCAATAAAGATCTTATATTATTCAAGAAAAGTAGTCCTGTAAAGTAATCTAAAGGTCAAAGAGTAATCTTGTAAGGAAAGAATCTTAAATGAAAAATAATATTTAAGTTAAATCACTCAAGAGTTAAGATGTTATATAGTATCATATATCAAATTAGTGTAGGTACAGAAAAGTTGTGGAGTTGGCCTACCTACTACTGATGACAGATAGTATCTCACATGGTCAGGGTTGTAACATGGTAGGTGATGGCATTTAGGACTCAGCCTCAGTTTCTGCCTATGCATCCAGTTGTTTAGATTTATTTGTGTACTTCAGAATAAATTGGAGTAGTCAATTTATATCTAATTATAGAGTGCTTAAAATTCAAAAATATTTGAACTATTCCTCTTTTTAACAGTAGAAATTTTAATTCAGTTACCCAAAACATATTTGTTTTCACTATTACAATATTTTTTTAAAATTCAAATGGAAATCTGCTGTTATCCATATAATCAGGGCTTGCACCAATTACCATCTTCCTTAAAAATCAGAAAAAAAAATTTATCTTGGATGAAGTATACATTTTTTCTTCTAAATAAGAATTATTATACTTCTGATTTTATCAAAGAAACAATGCATTATGATGAACAGTTTGATATAGTATCAAATTTAAATCTTTTTAGCACATTTTTGGTTAAGAATAGAAAAAGATTTTTCACAAAACAAGATTAATGGTCTGTTTATATTATCCATACACTAATATCATTTATAGATTTTATAAAAGGGTATGAAGTAAAGGATTATATTTATAATATCTACATTTTTTTTGGTGAAATCTTATTCACCAAATAAGCATTCTTTTAAAGTAGCTAGAAGTTAATCATTCTAATTTGTTTGGTTAGTCCTTCAATTAAACAATCCAAGTTATTTTTTTCTCTGTCAATTACTCAGAAGTAATCAAACATACAATCAGTCAAACAACATTTCTTCTTATGCTTGTATATTTTAAGATTTTATTTTCTCCATATCTGATACTTCATTAATTTTAAATTACTTTAAAATGTCTTTGTCATAAATTTTATTTGTGATTTGTTTTCAAAGGCTTTGGAGGTTATAAAGAAGCTAGAAGAAGTAATGCCAATTGCTCGATCACAGATGAAATTGAGGGTTTCTATACCTGGAGGAAAAGCATATAGGAATAAACTAAAAGAACTTGCTGCCTCAATTGAATCACAAAATATGGATGAAGGAAATTTACAAATGGTATTTATAAATGAATTTTTTTAAGACTTAGTTACTCATTATATTTTATTATAATAAAAAAGGTGGGACATTATGCAATTACTGTGTGCCTAGTATTGACAGAAGGATTTGAACTATCATCAAATTCAATGGCAGGAAATTATTTTTCATCTTTTAAAATTTTTCTTGGCAATTGTGCAAGAATGAAATTTGGATCTTCTAAAAGTTATTCATTGATCAGTCCCAATATGTGCTTCTCCTTATTTTTAATTCATTTTTATTATTCTCTCCCCCCCCCCTCAATATTTTTCCTGCTTATTAAACTCTTAATGAGTAAAAATAATCCATTATAATTTTTTAACAAATAAATAAAAACAAGGTTTAAAAAATTTTTATATAGTGCTGCAGTTTTGTTCTTTTAATGGATAAATGGCTGCTATATCCAGCCAGCCACTAGAAAGTGTAATCACTTTTTTATTTAGAGAATGTAGACTGTTAATGATTTTTTTAGGTATAAAGTTCTTATCAATAGTTTTTTATATAACCTGTCCTACAACTTTATTAAAATACTACAATCTTTTGTCTTTGGTTTAAAAAATATATATATATCTATAAAAAGTATAAATAGTTACATTTTTTTTCTTGCTTAAGGTTTTTTACTGTTATACCAATGTTATATATCAAATTAGCTTTATAATTAAATATTTGTAGTTCTTTAAATTCTAAGTCGCTCAAATAAAACCTATTATATAAATAAATCCATTTTTCCAAAATTCTTTGCTTTCTCATTATAAGTCAGAAAATGGACATTATATTCTAAACAATTTGCACTATTTTCTTATTTTTTTCTTTTTTACCATGATTTATACAAATTAAAAATAAGTTATAATTTTTAATGTTGTGGATATTCTTACTTTAATAATAACGCATACGTTTCAGGTTTTCCTTATTGATCCTGGAAACTTCAGAAAAGTTGATGAAATAGTGACAAATGAGACAAAAGGCAAAGGACAGCTTGAAGTAATATGTTTAAAAGATATTCAAGAGGGAGATGAAGCTTTAGAATAAATAAGAGAGCATGCTTGCTTTTTTTATTCAAAGAATGTATGTTTGTTGCTTAATATTTGTGATGTTTAATTTATCAATAAAACTTTAAAGTTAAAAATTTTGTATTGATATTCTTATAGTAAAGATTTTAAAGAGATATGTCATCAGTTTCAGTTCATTAATCGATCTGTTCTAGAAGATCATTTATAAATTGAAATTTGAACAATTCTCATTCTAATTGCAAGTAACTATATTACTAATATGTAAATTGTTTCATTTCCTACTGCTTAGGTGTTCAGATGTCAAAGTACATTGTGCCGTGTAATACATTAATTCTGAAAACTTATTGTGAAAAAAAAAAGTATATAGTTCAAGGTATTTCTTAACACATTTGCATCATTAGCATATACATACGCTCAATTTTCCTGGTCACTATCACTGGAGCGTATATATACGCTGCATCATATGTACTATATTCATCCCACATTTCAAATATTACCACACTGAACAAAATTACTAACAAATAATGCTCAAAAATGATTTTTATTTTTCTACTCTTTAAAATTTTACACCTAAATATGAAATAAAAAAATTTCCGTGATATGGGCCTTTTTTTTTATATGATGCAAATGGGTTAACTCTTTTTGGGGCCATGGGAAGTGTATTTACTATCAAATTCATCAGTTGTTGCAAGAAATAATGTAGGAAGGCATAAGTTCAGATAAGTTTTACACTAGCACAGAAAAGTGTGCCTTGATTCATTACTTAGTTGGCAAGCAAACTAAAATAATCAAATAAGCCACATTAATTTTACTGAAGCAAATCTCAGTCTTAAAAATATTTAAATACATCGACTAGAAAAATAATTCTCTTAAGAGTTTATTCAGTTTTGAGTGTATATGTCACTTTTTAAGAATTATTTCAAAGTTAAATGAATTGGGAAAATTCATTTCAGCATTATAAAGAAGTATTACTAATATAAGTTATATAATGATCTATTTCTTAATTCAATTTAAATATTAGAATAAAGCGTATGGGCTAGTTAAAGTATTCTGGGATTTTCTTATATCTTTTTTATTCAAATCTCACTTTTCTAACATGTATTTTTCACTTTTCTAACTATAACAATTTTTTTATGTAATATGTACATAAAAAAAATTGCCGAGTTTTGTCTTCCTCTTCTCCCAATTGAAGGAATAAAAATAATGCCCACCATTTTTTTTTTTTTTTTTTTTTTTTAAGATTCTCCTTCCAAAATCAGCACATACTAAAGAAATTTCTATCAGATTCACCCAAGTGAAAAGAGTCCATAGGAAACAGAGAAATTTTTCCCTTATGTCACAATGTAGATTTATTATTTTTACCCATGAGCAAACTATGCCTTCCATGGGAAAAAGCAGAATTGTGTTACATATTTAATTTTGTAAGAACTAGACTACTTAGAATTACTATTTAAAAATAAAAATTAGAATTAAGTTTATTTTATATTTTGACAATAGATATTGCTTTACTAATATTTTATATACTTTAATCTAATGAAATTAAGCATGTTAAAATATTACTTGTGGATTAGAGAAATTTTATGCTGATTGATAAAAGATTAGTTACGAAACTAAGAATAATAATCACATTAATCCCCTTATATCCATTATTTAGACAAAAAAAAAAAAAAATGTTCAGAGGTTTTGGCTATCTTTTCATATTCTCTACAAGTCTGCATATAAAATTTGATTTTACTCTATTAGTTTTAGCTGCATAATGCCTCCATTAGGATAAGTCATTTTATAACCGCTCTGTATTACATAATCCTAATATAGAAAATTGCATTGAAATGCAATATAAAAAAATGAAGTATTTGTCAGAAAGTAATCAAGTTAAAGTGATAATTTTGTTCCTGCTCTAATAAAATTTAAACTGTTAAAATAATTCATAAATTCATTTGTCTGTTTAGTAAGGATATCAAATTTAAGATGATTGCAAGAATAAAGTGATGAATATAATAAAACAAATATAATAATTTTAAAAAAAACTTCCTTTTCAATTATTAGACTTTTATACTTATGACTACAGAGCGAGAAAATTGAGTCAAGAAATGAGTGCAATCTCTGTTTACTTAAGAGTATATATAATTTGTAACTAAGTTATAGCTAAAGAAGAGGTAAAAAAATATTACTTGAAGTTATTAATGAAGAAAAGTAGATTTAGAAAATTTCTAATTGAATTATTTAAAAAAATAAAGTAAAAAGATATTTCTTATAATGGATAAATGCAATTAATTCTGAAGGAATCTACACACAGTAAAAGTCTTAATTTACCCATTTTCTCTTCTAAGATCAACTGATGGGTTTGTGACATGGTGATGGTTCCAATTATTACCACACCCCCTTTAGAATAGCATCAGTTATTATATATACTTGTTGGGTGAGTAATAATAACAGCCCAAATCTACAGGTCATTTTCGTGTGCGTGTTTTTAAATACTTATAACACTTTCTTGTATATAGTATTATAATTGTCAAAAAAAAAAAAAAAAAAAAAACCCAAATTGCAATGCCCAAATTAGAAAAACACATTGTCATCATTATGTCCATCGATATGCAAGATAACTAGAAAACTGATATAGATGAAACATGGTCTTTACACTAAAGTTGATTTTTACCAAATTTTATACAATATCCATTTAGAGAGAATCTGTTCAAATATGAATTGTATTAACTACAAATGAAAAGAGATGGATATTGTTGGTGTAAAGATTTAACAATCTATAATGTATTATCAATTTTTGAGTCAAATCCAACAAGGGATTGAATGACAGTCGGTCCTTATTTTCAAAAACATGTATTCTTGAGTTATATTCACAACTTAAATATGTAATTTTGTGACTATAAGAATCAGTTTGTACCAAATTTTTTTTCAATTAATTGGGGAAAAAAATACATGTATAACAGATTCTAAGACACATTAATGGTATGCCTAGAATATATGAAAAGATTCAGCTAAAGTGCAGAATTCACATTCAAGTTTAATACTTTATAACTATTGTACACCAGTATTTATGCAGATTCTCTTGGATAACACTTTTATGATAGAGTATGTAAGAAAGTTTGTGGAGAAACTATTCCCACTGGTTATTGTGCAATAACCTACATAATGAAACCCAAAACAAAAAGAACTTATTATCGTAAGAATTTGTAACCGAGCTATAAATTCTTTTAAGTATTTAATTAAAAATAATATGACCAGGCATATCCATTAATTTGAATTATTAAAAGTTAAATAATTTCCCAATAATAAAATTAATCATTAAAACCAATGGAACAATCTTATTTCAGGTAACTGATTTATTTTTCTAAGCTTCCTGACATATTCAGAAATGCACTAAACACCTTAATACAATTTTTAGAATACAGTGATTAGATTCCTATTCAAGATTTATAAACTATATGCAAGATTTTTTTTTTTTTTTTTTGTAAAAAACAACAGACAATCAAAGTTGCAGTAACTTCTCTAGTTTACTTGGAAGCCCTTCAAAATATTTTATTCAACAGCAGAATTAAAAAAAAAAAAAAAAAAAAAAGACTAATGTTATGAATTCCAATTGCATTGCTTTCTAAATAAATCTTAACAATAAAGATATAAATTTTAAAAAAATCAGATTGATAGCATCCCTTAAAAGAAGATTTTTAGAATCTATTGTATACTAATGTGCCATTTCCTAAATCTCAACTTCATTATAAAATGTCACTAATGTAAACTAACTTTTATAGGCAGTGTGAATTAATACGTTTCAATCTAATTATTTCTACACATGAATATTTTTTAATATAATGCAACTACTCCTTTGTTTGTAATACATATTTTCAAGTTAAAAAATTCATATATTATATAAAGCATTTTCAGCTGAAAATGGTAAATTAAAAACCGAGTAAGTTCTAAAATTAGGATATATAGCAGGTAATTCTAAGATTGAACCAGGATTAATTATGTATAGTAATGATAGTTGGAACTCGGCATTTAAAAATATATTATGTTGAAAAAAGTTAAGAATTTGCCAAAATCAGCAAAATTATATATTATATATGTTCCAAATACAAGATGTTACTAGGAAAGAAAAAAAAAATTGTTTCTGCAATACAATACTTATACATTTTTAAAAAGCTATTACAAGAATTAAGAATAAGTTACTGTTCCTAAAAATATCAGGTATTCAACAATGATTAAGAATAAAATTTGAATTTTTACTGCAAAAGTATAACGTTCAAAATCATGCACTTGGGCATAAATTGACATAAAAGAATAAATTTTAAAAGTTACATCAATCTATGAATATTGAACTTTCCTGCATTTAATTTGACGTATTTAATACACATTAACATGAGGATAAATTACCATATTCAACTACAGAAGATAAAATATTTAAACTGATTTAGCATTTATCGTTATCATTTGCCATGTCTTGTAATTAGCAGACGTAAATTTTATGCACATTTAAAGCTGCATTACAGTCGTATAAAAATACAACCTACTCTAAAATCTCTAGTGAATTTCTAATTATCAATTCTTTTCAAGTTACATTTGAACAAAAAATTTAAAATTTCAAAACAGATCACATTTTACTATCTGCAAAAGTATTAGCATCATTTATCTCTTACCATATTCATCTAGGTTTATAAATTGTAACCTATTTAAAGTAAGATAATGCATTTTCAGGATTTAGAAAAATATTTTCCGAAAATAGCATTAATAGTAATAAAATTTTAACAATTAATAACTAAGACAATAGAGTAAACAGACAATTCATCAACTTTTATACATTAATATTTTAGTTAAAAAAATAATGGGAACTTTCTTCTAGATCTATTGGAGAAATTCAATTCTATTTGTACTTATTTCAGACATCAATAATGCAAGATTGTATACCTATTTTAATTATTCCATGTTAATTTTCTAATGCTTGAATCTTTAATAATAATAATAATAATAATAATAATAATAATAAAGATGTCTATATGAAAAAAAATTTTCCCTAGACCTAGATAAATTAGAAAATTTAAGGCTTCACTGAAATATACAAAAGAATTATTTGGTTGAATCTTTAAAGCAATCATTTTTGATAATTTGAAATAGTCAAATATTTTTTTTTATGTAGGAATGAGAACCGAAGGTCCAAGTAATAAATACAATTGAGGCGTTTTCTGTTTATCTGTATATACTAATCAAAATGGACATTTACTGTATCGTATCCTAATTTATAACAGGGGTATTTCATAAAAAGTGTACTGGAATTTATTTAGATAATAGTAATGATGTTTATTAGTGTTATAAACATTTATAGCAAGCCTTTGAAAGAAAAAAAATCTTAATATCTGCATAAAAATTGTTTTTCAGAATGAAATATAAAGCCACTTGAAAGAAATTTTACTGTTAGAGAATGAATTATATATACATGATAGTGTAGTTTCTTTTATTCAGTGACACTTCAGACGGAATGCATTAAACCCAATGCTTACAACACTGCATATCTGAATTCGAGTCTAAATCAGCTACAGGAAAACAAGAAGTGTTTTTTTTTACACAACACTTCCCGAAACTGCTCACACCGAGTGGCATAATATTCAGATGTGAAACATGATACAACTCTTATTTTACAATCATCTACAATGTAGCAAGCAGTTTGACTGGCACACTCAATAAGTGAAAATAAGCCCGTTTTAAAAGAATTTCCATACAATAAGATTTTAAATATATTTATCAGTTTAACTAAATAAATGGACAACTCATATACAAGGGTTCACAATTTTTACAAAATTATAAAGAACAAGGTTTTAACAAAGCAAATATCAACAGCACATTCAATCTAACAAGAGTAAATAGATATATTTTTTAAAGTTTTAAGTCCTTCTACCTTGTACAGAACAAATAACTCAAGAAAAATATCAAGTAAATTTAGAAAATTTTAAGTCCTCATAAATTAATTTTTATACTTTGGTTACAGATGGACAAATGGAGAGTCACCAATACACAGTTTAAAACATAAAAGTAAAACAAGGAAAAATAGAGTTACACCCAAAACCAAATAAAAATCTGAACAAGTACTCATGGGAAGATGTTAAGTTTTCAAAGACATTTTTTTTTTCCTTTTTTTTTTTAAGTGCTTTGAAAGTGAGAAGAATAGATCTGTAACAAAACTCACATCAATGGAAAGAAAAATGATCTATTGACAAGATGAAGCATTTGATTTCGATAGAAGTTCATATATTCTATTTGTAATCCATCATTTTCCTGATCCATAGTTTCATATACACATAACAGGTTGTAAACATTTAAATAGTTCTATTTCTTCCAGTGCTGGCCCGGTACCTGCAGGCATTTTTTTGACTCCACTAAATAATCAGAAGTTTTCTAGCATCTGTATCCTACATCCCATAACCTTGATAACCGGGCATAGGCGGAGCATATGCTTGATATCCAGCACCAATCATACCTGGTCCAGCAGTCAGCATAAGCTGGGGTTCAGGAGCTAGAAGCAAGAAATAATTAATGACTAATGCTAAAGAGAAAATTTTCAAAAGCCTTAATTAACAAATCCCGAGAATATATTTAAACTGATTCAATGTATTAACCCCTTAACGGTCGCACCATTTTAAAGAAAATGGTCATAAAGTACTTTTTTTAATTCAAGAAAATCATATAAAACTGAATGTATAGTTTTTAAAATAAATTAGCTATCTCGAAAAACATTACAAATAATCTAGGGCAGCCATCTTGTGTTATATTGAGCAATAAGCATGATTCTGGGCATAAGAAATAGATTGTTTTAATATTTTTGGCACATTACTTTGAAACACACCAGCCCGGAAATATCATGGGCACGAGAAATAGAGGTAGAAATTTCACCCCGTCATTTTCATGGGAGTGAGATGGGGTTAAAGAAATGCCTTCTGTGACCAAAAGGGTGCCAAAATTTTAATTCTGTCAGGATAGATTTAAAATCAACAAATCATGCCAATTTAATTAAAAATACATTTAATGAACATCAAAGGACATCACTTACACAGGGACAAAACTGTTTAAGGCAATAACATTTAACATATATACATTAAAATAATACTCTGGGACTACATCATGCTTTACGCTTGCTTCCAAGACATGGACTGATTGTTCATGGCAACGGCCGCCAGAAGGCCGAGGGAAACAGTAACGGTTACACTTCCGAGATATCGAAAAGGTTCCATTCCATTTAGAATAAAATAATTACGTAGCTTAAAAAAAGTTTACACTTACCATACACAATGGGCTTAGCTTCATTCTGAGCCGATTCTTCCAGTCGTTGAGTTTCTAATTCTTCTAATTTGTCTACCTGCAAAGAAACATACAAATTCAGAAAAATGTGCCATTTAACTTTGTAAAAAAAGCATGTTTCACATCCAGATCCAAGGTTTTTAGATGGTTTTGCATTTCTGTTCAAATTCCATATAATTTAAAACTACTTAAGATATTAGAAGATGACAAATAAATCAAATGCTTCGATTAAAAACATATGCAGATTAATTAAAAATTTAACTAAGTTCAAAATTAATATTAACTACAACATCAAATGAACATATTTTAACATCAATATGGCAAGTTATTTTTAATTGCCATTTCTGGCCAATTGAGAACTGACAAAATATTCGAAATAAAATAGATTTACCTTAGTAATATATTCCCTCATTACTTGTATGAGGTATGGCATTGCAAAATCTGTAATATTATGCCGCCATGACAATTCAAGGATAACATCAGGATGCAGAAGGTCATAGCACTGGAACAGGCAAGCTGAAAAACATTCAAAATTTTTCTCTTCCAAGAACCAGGCCAACAATTCTTCAGCAACTTCGGCCATTTTTGATTCTGCAGCATACTCCATGGCATCCTTAAATAAACAGCAGTTTTTTAAATGCAATGGAGGAACAAATATAAATCATCAACATACATTTTTTTGCTTTAATAATATAGTTAAAATGATAAAGAAGTTATTTAATAAAATGTTAATGAATGTATGCAATTACCATTTTTTAAAATTAAAAAAACTTATTCATGATTACCAGTAAATGTATAATTTTATAGTTTAATATTTAGGCAAGTGGTGGTTGTAAAGGCAATTAAAAAGTACCAAGAAAATGTTGCCAATATATATTATATATATATATATATATATATATATATATATATATAAATTCAATGAAAGTTCTTTGCCTTTTTGATCACCCTTAAAACCTATATTTCACCGTGTACCCATATTTCAAAGTTCATTTATTTTCTTTTATTGGCCATTTTATCTTTCTTAACAATAAACCTACTGCAAGTAGTCAAATGACAATTCCTAATGTTAGTTTCATTATGTAAGAGAAATACTAATGTATTTTTCAGCATTAAATGCATAAAATACAGAATTATAGATAAATTAGATTCATTAAAACATACTTTGAATAATCTGTCCTTCTTGCACAATTCAACAGATTGCTTCCATCGGTTGTTTCCTTTGTAAAGATAAGCAGCAATGCGCCGGAATTCAATCAACTCGTGTTTCTCCAGTTGCTGTGCTAGAGCAATGTTGTCAAAATTATCGAATGCATCGATGGATGCCTTAAGTCCTTGGAAGTCCTCCTCTTCAATTAACAAACCATTCAAAGCTTCATTGATTGCCTTGTTATTTAAGCTTTGTACCGACCTGAGGTAAGGCTTAACAAGAGGAAGATGGTCCTTCTAAATAAAGAAAATGAGAAGTTAACGGAATAACACAGACACATTTTATATATTTTTATACTAATATATATTATTATGATCTGCTAAATAAAATGAAAAAAAAATTTACAAATGAAAAATACATTATGAGAATATTTATTCTTGGAAATTTCAAACTATAATAATTATTTATAAAAAAGTATTCTTAGAATATAGAAATCTAATTGAATGATTTGAATTAAGGCAAAGTATCTGGGAAACCAATTTTAACGTGTGTGTGAAAAATCATTTCCCCCCTATTCCAGATGAGGTACTTATATAAATAAACTTTAAAAAACTTACATAAATATAAATTTTGATTCAAATCGTTAGAGTTGCTTCCAAGATAAACAAAATTATTTCTATTACATTTATACATAGGTGGATATATAAAATGCTTACATTTTTTTAAAGCAGTTTCAGGGCCAAAGAAAGAAGACACTTAAATTTCTAAACTAAATTTATTCCACCATGAGAAGCAAAAGTTATGTAAAAGAAAGAAATGACGGATACATCAGTCCACGATTCAAGAGATAAAGGAATAGAAACTCAAATGTTTTCCAAATTGATTTCAACGAGATTTTTATAACGATTTCTTAGTCATATGTCAATTTAGATAAGGAAATTTGGACATTGCTAAAATAAAGTTTCAAAGTTTTAAGGACCTTTGTCCCTTTATGCTGAATGTATGAATTTGCCGACATGTAGGAATAATTAAAAGTAGAATTGAATCGGACCATTTTAGAATAATGTTATTAGGGGTTAAATTAAAAATTAGAATTAAGATATATTACACATGTATGTACATACACAAGAATTGCTTATTTAAAGTTGCTATATTCAAACTACATTTTTAAAAGCAAGATACATACCAAATATATCTATTAAATTATAGAGGTAAAACAAACCTTTTTAAAGAAGTTAACGGCACGAGTATGATCCATACGAGGCGATAAAACCAATAAGAGATCGTTAAGCAACATTGGCTTGTAATCCAAATAAAACTGGATAGCTTTGTAGTATAATTCTATATTTGCAACTTTTGTGATGATTTCTTTGAAGTGACCCTCTCGCCATGCTTCAGTAGGATGAGTCATCATGGTCACCACAGCATTGTCATATTCTTCGTATTTATCGTAGAGGAAAACAAGTTCTGCCCACAGGTGAGCCTGTTCAGCAGCTCTAAGAACCTATAATACAAAGAAAAAATATACATTATGAATCTGTCATTAGTTGGGAATAACAAATCTAAATACAAAAAATTTTCAGCATTTACCTTTGGAATGTTTACACGAGACCAGAAGAGCTCAAGATGCTCCTTCATTTTTGATGGTTTGTATTTAGAATAAAGAATGCCCAGTTCTGTGAACATACCCATGTGGGCTCGTTCCAAACCTATAATAATAATACATATGGTTATTTTAAATAGAACTGTTAGCGAATCATTTCATTGAAACTAAATTTGCTACATTTTCTATCGATTGCTTAACTTCAAATTAAAATCTTGAATAAAATTTAAAAACAATTTCTTGAAACAGTTCAAGTAAAATCCTTCTAAAAATGCATAAAAATGTTTGGAATATGTATCATAAGACTGCAAAATAAATCTTACCTAAAGCTGCTTCAAGGAGGCTAATAAGCTCTTCAAAATAACCTCTATCTTGATAGTAATTGATTAAGTCTTCAAGTTCATCAGCATGCACAACAATATGAAGGCCACACATTTGGGCTAATCGGAATTCTTCGTTATCCACACAAGCAAAACATACCTAGAAAAATACAGATTTATTAACATTTAATACAATATTTCCTCGCACAATTTCATAAGTTTCAAAATTATAAATTACAAGGATATATTTCTTGGCTGTGAAATATTAACTGATTAGTGAAGTACGATTGTTGCAATAACAAAAATATTACAAATTTAAAAGATCTCAGAGAAATCAATTAGCAAATAACCCATTTTAAAGTAAATCAATTTTTAAAAATTTACAAGCTGTATAATAAAATATGGTTCTTGTATCACTAGTAATTCTCTGCATTTTGAAGAGTAAACACTCATGATCTTTAATGAATACAGGGATTCATTTAATTGTTTCTAAAAGAAAAATTACACTAAACATTTTTTCTTCACAAAATTCACCCGACCTTAAAGCAATTTTTTTCTTTCCTCAAAACAAGATTAAAACCTTATACCGTTAAACATCGTGTCTTAGAATTCATCTAAGCAAAATCCATCTGAATCCAATAATGGAATTTAGAGCCTTTGATTTTTAGGTTGTCAAAACAAACATTTTAGATCAATTTCAAATGAGAAAATAACATTCTTTATGGCAATGGATAATATGTAATTCTAATTTTAAAAAAATTCTAAAACTAAGTAGAACTAATGATCTTGCATAAGTAATGTCATTTGCTATTGAATTGTAATGCATTTTTACCTAAAAATAAAAGTATTTTACTCGGTTATTTTCTTATTAAACAGAAAAACTCTTTTCATTGATCAGATTCAGAAGTGGCTTTGCTTTAAAATGTTTAAATTAATCAAGTTCCAGCATTGGTTCTTTGCTTGAACCAGGTACTGCAGGACTATTGTAGCAGTTAGTATCCAAGTGTTACTTTTTATATATCAAGGAAAGTACTTATTTAATATATTCTAAAGGAGATTTAATTTTATAGAATTTGTTTAGGAAACCAAAAAAAATTTTATTACTTATTTTAGAAAGATAATAAATTTCCCAAAGATTGCTTTTTGATGCCGATTACTGTATATGTGACTTAAGAATTAAGGAGGATTACTTAGGCCTTTGTAGCACACTGGTTACTATCAAACCCCTTCAAGTAAATATCTTTCTAAGATTAATAATTGAGGAATTTCAAATGTTTGTTAAAAAAACCAAGTAGTGAAATAATTTCTGGTGTTTATAACTAAAGAAGTAGTATGCCAACAAAATAGTTTGAAATTCATAAACTTACTTCTTTCCATGTTCGAGTTGAGTTAGCTTTACGTGCACTATCGACTGCTCCTTGAAATTCTTTCAAATGAACTAAAGTAATTGCCAAGCGAGCAAAATTAGAGACATTATTGTACAGTAGTTTAGCAGGTTCATAGAGTCCGTCATCAAAGCAACGATCACCAATCTGGGAGGGAAAAAACATCCAATTATGAGCATAACTATTATTTAAATGCAAACAATTACCAAAATACACTAAATATTGTTTTAATTTCCTACCTTCTGTATATCAGCATGATTAGGACCAGATATAAATTCCTCTAAATCAGCTAATCGATTCGTCTTAGCATAGGCGTAAATCAGTTCAGATTCGACGTATGATTCGCGGGCCTTTTTACGGGCCATTTGCAAATAACGCACCAAATCTTCCCAACTTCCTAAAATTTAAAGTGATTTCATATTAGAGATTTAAGTAAAAATATAATGGAGTAAAAATACAGGCATTTCAAAATTTCTACACAACACAAGATTAGAAATTAAACTTGTATTATGTGCCAAATATTAGAACCAAACACAGTTGCATTACAGGCACAGAAAGAATTTCAGAAGATGAATAGCAAATACAATTAAGCTGTTCTGTAGAGAAAGATCTTTAATACATAGTCTAAGAGTTCAAAGTTTTAATTTTAGTGTAATGTGTTGACCTGGAATATTTTTCAAATACTAACGTACAAATCAGTTTTATTAGATATTATAAGTATTCATTAAAATCAAACTCATTATCAGTGACCTAAAAATATTACTCAACATTACAGTTCAACAAACCAACAAAATTTAATAAAAGTAAATTTACTGGATATTTGAACAAAAATTTACCTGTTTTGTGAGCAGTTTGAACAACATCCATGTAAGATGATGGATCTCCTGCTTTGATGTAAGAATCGATAGCTTCTTTTACCATTCCTTGTTGGAGCTGAGCTTGAGCAAGCAAACTCCATACAGCAGGCTCATTACATCTTTCAGCAAATTCATAAGCTCGGTCCAAGTTCTTAATATGCTCAATTAGCACCTAAAAATTACAATATTTTGTTGGAGTTAATGTGTATTAAAATATTACAATTAAATCATGTATTAATTCTTAAAAATTTCATTTTTACATTCAATGACATACTTTGGTTAGTAAATTATATTTAAAACTGATCATATTGGATCAGTTTATAGATATAATATAGATCTAAATGAATTCAATATTTAAATGCAATACTATTACATGCTTCAAAGTTTACAAAGAGGATGTGTCAGCTCAAGCGTCCTCATCATCCGACAATGGTTCAAAACTACAAGGTCTGTCAAAATAGCCCTAGGACTGCTTTAGAACAAGATAATATATCTGAACTAAACCCTTACTTGCTATTTTTACATCATGGAACTAGTATTTCATTTATATTGAATCCTATTTTGGAACATTGTTACTCATTTCATATAAACCTTGCAATTTCGAACCACAGTCAAATGGAAGGAAGTATATTTAATCTGTTAATAAAAAAGTACAAACTGTCTCATCCCCCTATATCCTCAGGTAATTTTCCCATGACGCGTTTTGATCACGTAATCGGAAGTCGTCAGGTAGGCAGTGACTTACGGTATGTTTGACATATAATAATAAGATGCTCTGGCTTTGATGCACTCTCTACATAGAATGCTATCATAGCTTTAACTCTGTTAGCAGATTCCTCGGATAGTTAACTCTTCGACTTAAACTCTGTTAATTTATATAAGAAGACATGCATTATCTGCTTGGAGTATATTATTTTTCCTGTTTATTAAATTGTCTTTAGGTATGACAAACTGATGAACAGTTTTTGAAATAAAAAACGATTCTGCCGAAGACAATTTTTTTTGTTGTCGCTTAATACACTGTGCGACTCTGCTGCCACGTAGTTGTGACAAACAAAATCTAGTGTCTTAAGAATTTCTACATATAGCAGCAACAAGATATTAAAACCAGAATTTAATATGCTCCAGACATGCTTGTATAGATATTCTTGCACAAAATCAAATTTCAAATTAAGATTCTTTTGAACCTGGAAACTAGGATCTTACTGAAGGGAAGCGCATGTAAAAATCATCCGATAGAGAAAACCAATGAAAAAAAAAAAACTAGTATCTAGTTGCAGAATAGTACAGTATTTAATATTTGTTTTATAATCATGTACCTGTATAGCCGATGTGTTGACATCAAACTTTTTAAAGATGGCAAATGCTTCTTCAAACAATTGATTGCTAATTGCAATATTTGCTATATCTGGTGCATCATAGTTATCCAGACGATTGATGTATTCCATTACTCTGGTACGGTCAGCCTTGATTGCTGTCAAGATCAGTAGATTTTGTAGATTTCTGAAAGAGAAAATAGGTTCAATATTCAAAAAATATTTTGAAAAATATATATATATATTTTTTTAATCAGATGATTAACAATAAATAACTTGCCTATGGTCACTGAAAACTGAACTATCCAATACAATTTTCTCCAGCAATTCAATTAGTTCATTCGGTAAATCAGCAGTCATGAATGCTTTTACAGTCACAGATATGTCTTCAGGGTCTTGAGTTTCCGACAGAGCTGTTTGCACTACTTGATCAATCAGAGGTCTTCTGTACTGATTATTTTCATTTAACACTTCTGCCCACAGCTCTTGATCACGTCTTTTCACTAAATAGCGGGCTTCACTTTTGAAGAGAGAATTCTCATTGCAGACTTTAATCAATTCTCTGTCACATTGACCTCGCTCATAAGCTATACAAGCCAGATGAGGATCCCTTTTTTCGCAATATTTACCAACAACCCTGCTATCATAAAACTGGTTCTCCCTGAAATGACAAGAGATTCATTAAAATTCACTGCTTAGGGTACTAAAATTAATGATAGTATTCTAACAAGTCTCAAGATTCAAAATGAAAATAAGACAACTTGAAAACAATTTCTACTACTGAATCTTAAAATTTTTTTATCAATGATTTTTTAAAATTACTAATTGAATGATGCATATTATTACAAATTTATGAAAAAAAATTCAATGAAAATAAGGAAAAAAAATTAAGTGAAGATTAGAATTAAAACAACAATTACATTTATTAGTAACTGATTATTTACAATTAAATTAAAGCATATTTCTAAGTATACGGTTCAAGTCTATCTGACATTTGTGCTATCTGATCTAGTTTTCTTTTATATTAAATGAGGAAGGCTAGACAAGTTATCTATTCAGGATCTTTTCAAAACCCGTTTGAACTCTTATATTAAGGTTACCTTTTCATATCGTATTTATCGGTGAAAAAAAAAAAAACACAATCGACTCAATTTTCTTAAGAATTTGGCCAAGGATTAGCATTTATATTTTGTTTATGCTTATAGCATTTAAGTAGGCCATAATTTATGAAAAGTTTATATCTTTTAATTTACTTTTCCTCTAAGAAACTTTTGAAGCGTGAACTATAATATAAACTACCAGTAAAGAGTTGCAGTTTAACAAATTATATGAGAAAATGTGTTGCAGTAAATTGATATAAAACTATGTCGTCTGGTATTAGTGAACAAAGAAATGAAATCGTAGAACTCCAAGCTATCTGGCTCTTTTTCTATCTATCCTGCCTATCAGCACATTAGGTGAAAAACTTTAGAGTGTACTGTGTTAATCATTAAAATTCTATTGTCAGCTCACATTGAATTATGAACCTCTTTACAAATGCCTTCTCTAACAATTTAAAACAAGGAACAGAAATAGTATTTTTTCATTCAATGTAATTCATGGATTCAGAACAGAAAGACTAAACATACTTTAAGAATCTCTCGGGATTATTATTGGAGTCAATGTAGATCTTAGCAAGAGCATTATGAGTGGCAGGCTCATTGCAGCCTTCGTGAACCCTCGTCTCCAGCCAAGGTAGCAAAAGTTTCAATCTATTCCTTTTCTCAACCTCTTCAACCAGTTCATCTGTTGAGAACTGACCTCGTACAACCATTATCAGCGATTTGATAACATCTTCAGAACAGTCAACATCAAGAAGGCCTCCAATGACCACAGGAAGACGAGAGGGGTTAACCTGAAGTAATGTAGATAAGATTAAACTTAACATTATGCATCAACTCATAAATTAAAGATTTTATTACAATTGAAAACAATTTTAAAAACTCAATCCATCATCTCCACAAATGAAATAATCTATAGCTATTTAAGGAAATCATGAAAATTATATTTTAAATGACAGTCATTTGAAGTAAAAATCAAGTTTTTTTTTTTTTTTTAACTATTAACAAATAAATGCCAAAAACATTTTAACAATTTTGTATTCAAGTAAAATTCAAAATGAACTTTAAGCAACGGTACAGCTGAAAAACCCTTTACAAACTTTTAAATGAAATCTTTACACTAATATTAAATTCTATAGTATTAAATACTTAAATTTCCCCATACATATTTTCATTTATTCAAGGGAAAATTATACTAAAAGACATTTACTATTCTTGCATTAAGAGTAAAAAAGAATGTTAGTTTCAACGATGACCAAGGCCATTTGTTTTGTGACTGCAATTTACGATTTATATCTAATCCATTGGATACGATTTTCTCTACTCCATCTTAATTTGAACTGAAATAAACCATTACATTTAATTACTCTTTGAATAATAATTTAAACATCTAAACTTTTATACCTTAAAAAATGTTCCTAACAAATTCTATATCTTAAATATATTCCATGCAGTATTTATCATAGAACAGAATAAAGAAGGTCCAATGACTGCTCTGAATAAAAAGTACCTGAAGGAATGACTGAAAAATTATCAAAAGCTTACCTTTTGAACGTAAATTTCTATGTATTTCTGCAGGTTGTTACGGTACAAATATAGTACAAGATCATGTACAAAATCGAATCTGTCGCATACAATTATGAGGGGAAGCTGGTCAGTAAGTTTAGCTTCCTTCAAGAAATTCTTCACTCTTTCTGGGTTATAACAGTTGCTTTCACGGCAAATACGCTCCACTTCTTTTATTTGACCAGTTTTACAGGCAGACTAAAAAATTAAAATGAATTTTAGTTGAAAGTATAAGAAGATTTTTCTATTAAGTTTATAAAAGAAATTGTGTCTCACTTGAATATATTTGAAGTGCACTTCAGGATCTTGGCTAAAATTCACAATAGAACCCAAGAAATAAAATAAACCTAGGAAAAAGAAAAACGATAAAAATATCAAGGCAAAAAAAAAAGTTAGTTTATTTTATCTCTTATAAAAGGCTTATTCTAAATCTTGATGCATGTTACCAATTCCCAATTTTCTAAATAGAAAAAAGATCTAACCAATTCAAAGAACAACAGAACAATCAATATTAGCAAATTGTCAGCTAGAGTATAACAAGCATTGATAGAACTAGCTTGTTTGTATTCTTGTAGGCATTTCAAATTATACCTTTTAAATGTAAAATTTAATTTATACTGCAATCATGCAATAATGATTTAAATCAAAATTAAATAATCTAAAAAATTACAATATGAATTAATTGCACTCTAGATTCTTTTTTTAAAAAGTCAAAGATCACCGAGGTTGTTGTTGTTAATTCCCCCCCCCCCCCCAAATATATGTGATTAATATACAAATACCAAAATTTCTGAAATAAGCAAGAGCTGAATGGTGGTACAAATTCCTACACAAAGCTTCTTTAATTTAAAAGACTTAAATTCAAAATAGAATAGTGTAGTTTTCCCAGAATGTAATAAGATAAAAACCATCGCAAACCTATAATGTGATAATGACTTAAAAGTCAATTATAAATTCTGGTGATAAGTCTGGTGACAAGACATTTTTCATTTCATATACATTGCCTTCCATAATTTATGTCCAGTTAAAATTAATTTTTTTACCATCTGTTATTCTAATCATAATTTTCTATAATGGGATATAATGTAGCAGGTGAAGCCTAGTAACACTAAAATTTGCTATGGTTTTGCCTCCTTCCTTGTATTCAACAAATAAAGGCAAGAGATTAATAAGATCATAGCCAATATTTTAGGCATTTGTAATAAATAAGTCTTATCTATACTAGTTAACCTTGAGTTCCATTTTTTTAGTTCTAGAAATAACCCTATTTGATAAATCTCAGGATAGAATTATAAAAATAAAGTGCAATTACCTTCATAACTTTTAAATGATTCGAATAAATCTATAAGAGCTGTGGTTGTAAGTTGTTCATGGTACTTTGTAGCAACTTGAACACATATTTGTAGATTTTGACGAATGTTATGACTAAGCATAGCTTTCAAGCATTCTATTGAATCTTCTACGGATAAAGAGCCAAAGTAGTTAACCAGCCACTGAAAGAGAATTGCAGTATTAAATGAATGCATATCTAAGATTCTAACTTATAGCTAAAATGTAGTTCACATAAAAATTAAATGGTAATAAGTACATTTAAAACAATATACGATAGCAAGCTATCAATACGAAAGAAAACTACCAGATATCACTTATTCACCTTCTTATTTTGCCTATTGCTAAGATTTATGTTGTATCTTTCAACACATTCATTTTCCTATTTTTCCTTCCCTAACCTCATAATGCATCGCATTTTTCCTCCCCTTATTAACATAGCAGAATGTTTAATGATTAAGATCATACAATTCATTTTAATAAATTGCATTACAATTTATAACAATCATTAATTCAAAATTTTATAACATCCTTAATATATTAGTGAATGTTAATGTTAGAAATAATAAACAGAGGCATTTACTTAAATTATTCCAGTTTTAAAATTTTTTACCCAGTTTTTACATTTAAAACCAATATACAGCAGTGAGATTAGACTTTCAAAATTACATTTCCTGAAAAAACTTTACTTATAACTTCATTTCAAATCAGTTTTTTTAAATGCTTATATATTGAGGCAAATACCAATTAGAAAGTACTTTGTATTAAATTACACTGGCAGCACAATCTTAAATACTTAAGTAAGCATATTCGAGAGTAACAAAATAATTGGAGCAGTAAAAATATGATGTAGCATATAAATTTGAAATTAATTTATAAAGTTAGAGCTAATTGCATGAATAGAATTTGAAATTGAATTTTAATTTCATAAATCTTATTCTTTTTAATAAAATGTTAGATTGTCAAGTTACATTTTCTTTAAATTGAAAAAAAAAAAGGGGGGGGGAGTACATCTTATAAAAAACCATTTTTTAAAAATTATACAAGATAGAAAAATACCAATCTTAATATAAAAGTAGTACTATTAAGGAATTAAATCTTACTAAATTTACTTCCAGAAAATTTATGTTATCAATATTTATAAAAGTTAAATATTGAAGTATGTTTAATATCATTGATAGTCATAGTAATTCCCAATATTTGAATTCGCAAAAATGAAAATTTCAGAATCGAATAACAATTTAAAATAAAACTTACTTCAGAGTTCAGCAAATGAGTATGTACAATAGCTCTTTTTATGTCATACAAATCGGTATAATGCTCCAGTGCCTGAAAAAAGATTCAATTAATAATGTGAAGATATTTTTGACATGATTTTAAAAAGATTCAGTTAAAGGTGTTTTTTTTTTTGACATGAGGTAGAATATAAGCTGTAACACACCCTTTGAAGAAGGCCAGCTTTTTCACACAACTGTGCAACGTGAGCTCTGTCGTAATGTGTAAACATTTGGTTGCCTAAGATGGCATCAGCAACCTGCAAAGAAAATTATGTTACAATATATTAATAAAGCCAATGCAAATTTTATAGTGAAATTGCATACGTATAAATGAACAGTACATGAATTATTAAAGACCATTATGATGAAAAGTTCTGTAATTCAGTAAAAGAAATACATCAGTAGTTGTATGACATTAAAAATACCACATTTAACTACTAACCACTTCACTTATGAATTATAAATTTTTTTACATTACAAACTATGGATTTTATTAAAAATAAAATTCTAATTAAATTTCTAAAATAGAGATTAAAATTCTTTTAACTTTATAATTTCAAAGAAGAACTCTTTAATGTAATAATATTAATCAGAAATGGAAATTGTTAGTAGACAAATTTTTCCCAAGGGAAAAACCATTACACTTAAACTGGCTTTTCAAAAAAAAAGTATCCTTTTCAATCATATGAAGCTAAGGCTTATATTTTAACTTCTTGGTAAGAAAGATATATTTATGCATTAATAACTATTCTGCACCTCTAATTTTCTCCTATTATAGTACTTCAATCTTTTATACTTGATTAATTTTTTTTTTTTTTTGGTAGTAACATTTATTTTGAGTAATTTACTTGTAACCAATTTCATTCTTTAGTATTTCAATTTCATATGTAAACACTATAATGCATTTAAATTAAGCAATTAACTAACAGATGTTAAAACTTGGAGCCAATGTTTATTTATAACTTAGTATAAAGCACTGATTAAAATATCTATTCTGATCATATCCAGTTTTTATACATCTTTTCATAAAGCAAACATAAAAAGATAAAGCTAGTTTCTTTAGATGTTCTATTTTTATTACTATTATCCCCCCCCCCTATTTCTTGGCATTTATTACCATGCATCCTTCATTCTCCGCTTTTCTTTAGAAGCTACACCAATAATATCTGGAAGGGGTATTAAATTGATTGAATCTTGGGTCATTCATATTTATGACTCAAAGTTTTGTTTTAATTAATATTACTTCCTTTGTTTAACTGTGTAAACAAATATTGATTTATCTTTTTTTCCTTTCAAAAAAATCCTAATAATCCATTTAAAAACATTAGAATGCCAATTAATCAGGAGTTGAAAATTAAAATGGGCACCAAAATTAAGAGTGCAATTAGCTCGCATTATATTATTTAGGATAAATATGTGAATTTAAAAAATGAAATTTTTTTTATAAGCTTATGATATATTAAGAATTTTTAATACATTAAGATATATGCAAGAATATTATATTTAATATTAAGAATTCCCCCCCCCCATGAAATTCAAAGAATATAATCTGAGCAATTTCATAAGCATAATTATATGTCAAAATCAAATCTATAAAGGAAATGCATACCTGAGGAGCAGTTACAAGGTTCATTTCCAAAAGTCTAGTTTGTAAACTACCTTCAGATGGTCTGTTATTCTTCAAAGCATCCAACAAGAAGGCGGTGCACTGCTGAACTAGGTTTTGTTCCATAAAGATATCTACAATCTGAAGATATAAATTTTAGAATCAATTTTTAAAAAGAGAGAGAAAGAGAGAGAACATGCATATACTCAAAGATTCTACATACCTGGTTTATATCTGCCAAAGGTTCATCATCTTGTACCAACATTTGAGCGAAAGATGCTCCTTGGTCAGGGTTGATACGCATCACTTGTCGGAGCAAACCAATGTAATCGGGTGTGAAACCAACTTTCTTTGCATACAGAACAATCTTTTGGAACTGGCCCGTCTCAGCAAAACATTGAATTACCTAAAAAGTTAATTTTCCCCCAAAATTAGCCTTTTTTTAGGTTTAATTAAAGTTAATAAAAAAAACTGTCAAGCAGTTTGAAGCAAGAAACTAAAATGTGACAAAATTATCAATTTATGTTTGCATACCTTATTTGGCACATTGGCACGCAAATACACAGACAAGGCTAGAGTTGGATCCACTTGTTTAACCAAATCTCCTAGTTCTTCACTGCATTCCAGCTATAATAAAAAACAGTTAATCTGTTAGTAAGAGGGAAAAAACACCTTGAGAATTTTATATCTCAATTTTACAGATTCTAAAAAACATAAAATAACATTAAAATTCTAATTTTCAAAAAATCAGAAACAAGAGGATACAAGTATTAAGTTTGACTTTCAATATTTTTTAGAATAATTTTATATGCAAAATTAAAAAGTGTTATGTGCTAAATGAAAGAAAAAAAATAATTACAGCTAAAACTAATAAATGTCATCAACAAAATTACATAAAAAAGAACTTTTCTATGTAATAATTTATGCCGTTGCAATTACATGCACTTATTTACGTCTTAGATACTGAAAATTCACTGACACATAAAAATATTTAAATTGTGTACAAGAAAATTTTTAACCCCTACCTTATCATCCTTCAACCACTTTTCCAAAAGTTGCTTGCGGCCTTGCTGTAAAACTGGGCGACAAAGTTCCAATGATTCAAATTTATTTAATTGTCCTTGGTCTAATAATATACCAAAATACTGCAGAAGAGGTGCTGTTTGTCCAGCTTGAGTAGGAACTTGTTGGAATCTTTGAATGGTTTGAGGGGTTCGCAAAATGCCCTAAAAGAAACACCTCATTTAATTTCAAGATCTATAATTAACTATAATGTAAATACATTTTTTAATACTAAATCAAATTACTCAAATAATTATTTTAAAGAGAAAAAACCAACACAAAAAAAAAACAATTTCTATGCATTTGTTTGAAATAAAATATTAAGATAGTGATTTTAATTCATTCATTCATTTTAATAGCCTATAGTCTAAAGGTACATTTATTACTTTAAAATAGTATACAATAAAAATGGAAACTTTATACAGAAACTGCCTTATGAATTGTCTTTTAGCTTTCATTTATATATATAAATATTCAATTTGCAGCATATGTGATATGATGAAATACGATGCCTTAGCTTCAGTAAATAGTCAACTTAAGACCTTATCGCACAACAAAATATCGTCTGCACTTTCAGTCAGCAACGACAACAAAAGTGACATCACTTCAAAGTTTCTCATGATAGGTTGAATTTCCTTTGCAGATAATATTTCTGTCACTATTGACGGCATTTTTAAACTGGTTAGATGAAATTGTCAATTGCGAAAAACTTGCTTGACTGATTCTTGAGGGTACAATGGGAAGACTGCTGACAATATTTGTCCATGTATAAGGCCTTTATATACTTACTTTAAATTTATATTTAAAAAGATTTTTCAAACAGAGAGAAGTTTTTACATAAAAACGACAAAAAACATAGCATGTCAAAAATAAAGCCTACTATTTGAAATTTTATTGGAATCTAAAAAGTTTACCTTTGGAGCATTAGCAGCAACTTTTGCAGCTTCAGCATATTGTCCGTTAGTAAATAACGTATTGAATTTCCTAACAAACAAGTCTTCTGCTCCAGACAAATTATTACGAACCGCCATGCGAAGAGCCAGATCAGGATTCTGCAGCACATTATTTATGTATGGTATAAAATTTTCCTCTTCCACACTTACGGAAAGCACCTAAAAATGAATCTCGTAATTAACAATAATATTTAAAGAATAAATTATTCTAAAATGATGTCATTAAATAGTAAAATAATCACCTGTCCCTTGCGATTGACTCCAATTATACCAGCAGTTGCCTCGTGTGGTGCGGTTACAAAGATAGTTTCGCCACTGATTCTGTTCATGTAGATGCAGATAGCACTCTCAATATCATACAGATGAACATAGCCATATTTTGTAATCAAATAAATAATATCATGCTTTGAACTGATCTGAAAATTTGGGGAAAAAAATTTATTACCATAATTTATTAACATGCACAAATTCCAGATTTAAAATTGCTTCAATATGAAAATGTTTAAAGAGTATAGCAAAAAATATAACTATTTGTTTTGCATGAAAATATCAAATTAAATATTACTATTAGGATTTTGAAAATTGCTGCAATAGTCAAAAATTAAAAAACTTGTAAACTCTTACAAGAAAAAATTTATAAAAAACAATTATGTAATAAGAAAAGTTAAGGCAAAGATAAAAACATATACAGTCAAAAAAAAATTAATTTCAAAAAGAGTATCAAATATTTTCCAACTACCAAAAACCAAAAGTACTTAGTGAACTTACTTGCATAGCGACAGGAAAATCATTCTGAGCTTCTGATGGAAAGTATACATCAACAGCCTTTTTTGGGTAAGGTTGATTACCAGCTGGTGGTTGACCGACTTCTATGATGTGAAGCTACAAGTAAAAGATGTTTTATTAATTATTTCAAATAAACTTAGTTTTTTTCAATACATAGAAGGATCCAAGATTACCTTTCCACCTTGGGCCGTCCTGACAGCAAAGCAAAACAAGGTCGATGGTTCAGGATTTCCTTCCAATTTAAATTGCGCAAAAGCTGCTGCATGGCCTTCAATTGGCTGACTAACTCGACGTTCAACAGAATATAACTGCATGGCACCCACCACTCTGTTTTGCTACAGAAAAGAAAAAAAAATATTATGTTAAACCTAAAATTTAAGATGATATGTTTGGTTTTTTGGCACAAAGGCCATAGATTTAGTTTTAAAAGGAACCAAGAGCCTATTAAATATAGTATTCAATAAGATGGTCAGTCAAATCAGACAAAACTAATTTTCAATTCTCAAAAATAAAATATATACGTAATTAATCCAACATCAAAATCAAAATAGTAAAAGAAGAGCTTTTTAAAAGTTAAGGAATCTAATCCTGTTCATATCAGAATAACTCAATATTATCAATATATTTGTCTAGTCAATTTCTCAAAACAGCCTAAAGAAACCACAGCTCTTCAGTTGCATGAAGGTTTTACTTTCCAATATCTCCTTAAATTTGTACTACACATGACAAATTTATATTTTGGGATTTACAGAATAAAGAATGATCAATAGTAATGATCATACAGATTCAGAAATATACAGATGATCATTTCTGAAAGTGCAGATACATTCTGAATGGAGCCATAGCAATTCATCACAATCACATGTAGCTTCTGAATTAATTGAGAACCAATTAGGATGTATTCTTCAAGTTCCTTGTGTAAAAATTATTATATAATTAATTTTAAAAAAGGCACCATCTTAAACATTTTTCTTTCCCCATTTGTCGTTCATTTTTTGATTTCAATTCCAATGATCATGCATAATAAAACAAAACAGTGATCTATTACTAGTAATGATGATCTTTTAAAAAACAGAGGCCTCATCAAAATATAAATGGCTAATATAATATTCAGCCATTACTGAAACTCATCGACTTGGGAAAGTCAAATATCAATAGCTTTTGCTTATTGTCACAAATTGCTAATATAAGGCAGGCACAATCAAATCTTAACATAATAATTATGTAATTTGTCAATTTCAAAACTCAGTCTGTAAGTATACATAGTGTTGAGTAAAAAACAAAGTTTCTCATTATCAAGATACAAAAGAAGCTTCAATCAATAATCTTCATACCTGATACTAGCATAATTTACAAACATATGATTTACATAATTAAATAGACCATTTCAACATGCATAAAAACCAACCATTTACTCTCAGAATTATCTTATATCATTTAAAAAAATTGAGTAATTTGACAAGAAATTAAGAATTTTAGTAAAACTACTACTATATGATAAAAAATAATTTCAGAATGTAAATTTACATGATCTAAAATCAGCATCAGTTATATAGAATAAAGAGATTTACCTGTGCGGAAATGCCGATTAACAGTAACCATTGCTGCTTGTGATCACACCTGTAATTTATGATCTGACAGCCATTTAAACTAGCATGTCGATCAAACATTTTCTGGGGTTGTGACTCCCCTGAGGAAAAAAAATACAACTTGAGAGAACATTCTTAAAATATAGTATACTCATCATAAAAATTTATTAAAATAGTTGTATTAAATCAAGATAATGATTTTAATCATTAAAATCACCATGTTTATTTTTAGCGGGGCTACTAATTATAATGTTTTATATACATCTCTAATTCATTTGACAATATCAAGAGATGGTTTTTATTTAAAAAGAAAAACTATTTGTCTTTCTTATAAGAGATAATATGCAAGCTTAAAATATAAAAGTAATAGACTACATTTTCAGAGTTTTTCTAACAATGTAAATTTCTAACATTATCCTATTAAAAAGAAAATTAAACTTGTAGTTATTTACAAGGGAGTATTTTAAAGAGATATTTAAAAGTTTAAGAACTAAACATATTTACATAAACATATTTGTGCTCAGGGGATGAAATCAAAATTTTAACAATATTATAATCCAATAACATCTAGTTTCTTAATTTCAAGATTATATACTCATTACACTTTGTAACCAATGCATTCCAATCCTCTCCCTCCTTCAATAATTCAAAATACACTCACTAACTGTAATTTCTAAGACTGTTTTAAAAACTTGTTTAAATTAAAGCACCAAAGGGTAAAATTATTTTCCACATTAGTTGATTCATTAAAACAATGGAACACTATAAAGAATAATTTTTTTTAACTGAATTTTTTTTCTTCTAAATTATATAATATATTTTAAAGATTTTTAAAACTCAAAAAGATTAGATTTCTTATAATTGCAGGATTCCTATTGAATTTACAAGCCATTTTCAAATCATGCTAAAACCAATGCTTTGGTCTTTCAACAACCCTTAAAATGCTTAACCATCGTCTCTGAAGTTTACAAAATGATAAATTATGTTAATGCTTCAGATATGCCTTTTAAATCTTTTCCCCGTTTAATCATCCCTTTATTAAAATGATATTCTGTTATAACTTAACTTATTATTTTTTATCATTCTGTCTTAATATTTAATACAAGTTTTCTACAATATATAATCTTCAATATTCTCAAAATCTTTACATTAGTACTATGAAGACCAATTTTATAAGAATCACCATCTTTTAGATTTAGATAGTTTACAAGGAATGTTCAAAGAGCAGCAGTACCTATATTACAGATGAAACTTTGGACAATTATAGTTTAAGTTATTTGGAAGATGAAAATAGCAGTAATGATTCTTAGATACATACAATAAAGAAAGTCTTTTACAGTGATAAAAAATAGATATGAAAAATATTCAGATCTATCGTGGATCAACTTTATCTAGAAATTCAGAAATGACTTAAAGGTTTGAATATCATACAGATTACATTCGGATTCCCCTATAAGATCCAGTTCTACTTTTAACCCAATAATATGTTAAAAGTCCATATCCTTAAATACTAAAAAAACTTACTAAGCCTTCAGATATTATTTTCTCAAAAACCTATCAAATTTTATCAAGAAAATCTAAATAGAGCTTTTCATTAAGCCTTATTTTGAAATTTTCAAACATAAAGCTGCGATTTATCTAAAGAGAGCACATTCTCAACATTACACATTTGAATTTATCATATTACATCACATTCTGGATTTACATTTAATACAATAAATATTAGTAATATAATATATGACATAATTTAACAAACACCAAGAAGTTTATTACTTAAAAATACAAAATTATGAATTAATGCATAAATTTAAGAACGCATTATTCGGACATATGCAAAAATTCATTAAAATTACTTAACTCCACAACAAAGAATTTACCTACCTTCCATACTCCAATGATATACAGCACTCTCTGTGACCAGAGCAATGGTATTAACGTTAATCCACTTCCAAAACACAACATCTTCATTCATGGTATGTGCCTTCATTTTGCTTTTCATTTCAATGTTGAATATTTGTAGTGTACGTGCGGCTATGAAAATAAAACTCAAGATATTCAACTCATGGTTTTATCAATTTACACTGTTCAAACTCTTTTTTAATGCAAAAAGCATAATATTTTGCAGTCGAAATAAGAATTTTATACTTGTCAAGACATTAATAACTGGAATTTTATGTTTAAGAATGCAATAAATTTTTAATTAAATTGAATTTAATTGAAATTCACATAAAAATTAACTACATTTTAACAAGAAATAGGATTTTCACAAAAGAATGCTTTGTAATAGGATAAATAGAAGAAATTTCTTTTACCTATAAAAAAAAACTTAACTGATATATTTAAAACATTTTATATTAATTTTAATACTTTTAAATTAAAATATCAAGTAAAATAAAAATTTAAATTTAAGTAAATCTGAAATATATTAATTAGAAAATCAGTAAAAATGAAATGTATAAATTAACAATAAAAATTATGCACAAGAAAATATATTCAAAATACAGTCTTATTTTAATATGTATTAAAATCCATTTTAAAAGTTGAATAAAGACTTTGAAACAAAATTTTTTTACTTCCTTTATAAAAATCAATATAAAAGAATTCAAATATTTAAAAAATTCCAACATACTTTTCTTTATAACAATCTCATTTATCAAATTTCAAAAATCATTTAAGAAAAAACAAAAAAGGCTAGAAAAGCTTGAAGAGAGATCAGCAAGTTAGAATTTTTTTATAGAGTATTTTGAATCGAATTTAAAAAAAAAAAAAAAAAAAAAAAAAAAAACATCTCATTATCAAATATAAATCTTAACACAATAGATTGCTTTTCTCCTAACTAGTTAAAATTTTTTTAAAAAGTGATAAGCCTCATTTTATAACTATAAATGAAAATATTTTCCAAAAAATCCAAAGTTTACATTGAAAACATTTTAATAGTTAGAATTTATTAACAAATCACTAAAACGTAATTGAACACTTTAAATGAGTGCAAGTTAAATGTAATTAAAAATAGAATAATATTCTATAATAAAATTTATTTTGCAGTTCATAAGCAGTTTTTTTTATAAAAATTTTAAAAATAAGAATTTTGGTAAGTATATCCGCAGATTAAAAAAATAATAAGTGTCAGAAGTATGTATATTGAAAAATTGTATCCTTAAACAAAAAGCTTCAAATTCAGAAAATTTTCTTCAAAAATCAAATGCAAATTCTCTAAAATAATCAGTTAAGCTGATTAACAAGAAATATTTAAAGCAAACAAATTGTGATTTTACACAATAAGGAATGAATTTCCACGATTATATTTAAGTAAAAATATAGAAAGTTACATGGATTCTAAATCGGTTAAGTAAATTTAACAGAAATTTCAGCTAATATTACCACACATTTAAGAAATGTAACAATTAGTAAGAATATATGTCTTCCAAATCAAAAAATGGAATTTTACATTTGTAATTTTTAATTTGTGAAAGGATTTATTCTAACAGAAAAACAGCTTCTGAAAAACTTATAAAATGACCAAGCTTAGATCAGATTTAAAAATTAAAAATATTTTGCATATATTTTTTATTAATTACAATTATTAAAGTTAGGTATTCAAGAACATTGTTCAATTAAAGAAAGAAAATTATAATTTCAAAAAGGTGTAAGGAAGGTTCACAACAGAACCTTAAGAATTCTAGAAAAGTATTAAAGATAAGAATTTTAAAGAAATAATAAGCAAAATTCACTTACTTCCAGAAGAAGCTATAGAAAGAAAAAAAAGGAAAGATATTACTTGCATGCATATAGTAAATATGTAAATAAATTTCATGAGTTTTCCCATTTAAAATTGTTCAATAATTTAATAATCCAAGTTTCAAAAGAAAATCAACAGAAAGATAATGCAAAGATATAACTTTAAAATAGAATCAAGATTAATTTATTTTTAAAGCAAACAGTAACAAAATACATAATATTTAGTATATCAAGTCAAACAAAAAAGAAAAGCCTGATGGCAGAAAACTGACAGTCTGAATTCAAGATTAAAAAGAGTAAATTATGCATCTACATAAATATGCAAACAATTAAACTAAAAAAAACCAAAACTTGAAGTTAAAATTATCAAGGAAAAATAAATTCCAAAACAAGATTCCAAACCAAAAATTAAGTTGAATATTTTAAATATTAGAATGGAAGAATGGTTCCACAAAAGTAAAAAATGACAAAACTTTACCTAAATTTTTAGATAAGAAATACTTAATTTGCTACAAATGCTTAATTTGCTATACAAATGATATATGTTACTGACGTAAATAATACAAGTTATTTCCCATCTCTTTTTATATGATTCTATTATTAATTTTATCAATTAAAATAAGCATTTTATACAGCACAAAAATTTGATTAAAAATTGAAATGATTTATATTAACATTAAAAGGCAAGAATAACATTTTCAACATCCAAATTTACCTTTCAGTGCTATAACTTTAGATGCGGGATTCATAATAGCAGAGTCGGCAGATATTGGTCTTCGAATTGGGTTTGTGGGATTACTCATATCAATTATGACAACCTGAGCTGAATCGCCAACTTTTTCACGGACACAAATAAATTTGTCCGATTCCATTGTAAGGTTGTTAAAGGTGATGTTTGCAGCATTGATGCCAATTGTTGTAAGCTAAAATAATAGAACTTTTTAAATACCTCTTAAATGTATAAAAAATGCTGATTATATAAAAGATATTAAATAAACTTTTAAAAATCAAACAATGAATAAATTTGGTTTAAAATAAATAAGATTTTAAACTAGAAGTTAAAGACTAGATGTTACTAACAGTTAAAATGTTAAAACAATTATAAAGTGTTGTAAAAATATCTTATAACTTAACTATAACTTATATAGATAACTTATTTTAATATATATATATATATGTATATAGAAATTGAAAATTCTTTTAATACTCCCAAAATGGAGAAAAATTTCGCACTTCTAAACTTTCTCATAATTGAAATAAAAACAAAAACTGAAAAATATATCCATTTATAACACTGCAGATGGATTTTAAAAGCACTATAAAGTAATTAAAATTAATTCAACTTGATATATAGAATCTTATTTCATTATGCTCTCTCCTTCACAATACAATAAAAACTTAACACTTTAGCTTCAAGTAAATTGGCAATTCAAAATAGTTGGGCAACTCTAAAGAGTTTTCACCTGCCTAAGGCAAAATAAGCAGCAATCAAATAACAAATCTTTAAAAAACTCAACATAGATTTAATAAATTTTTAAGAAATAGATAACCGATGCAAAATTTAATTCTAAAACGTCTTCAAAACTCGGTAGAAAATAGTTCAAAATTTTAGATATTTTAAGGTTTTTAAATATAGTAAAATATGAATGAAATTTTAAATATTCAAAAAGTAATAGAAGAAAAAAATTTTAATAACTTAAAATTTAATCCTTCCCCCTTTAATTACATGTTTGAAAGCCAGAGGATTTATTAATTTTATTTCTACTTATAAGTAGATTATGAATTTTGGTATATTTAAGTAAAGAAATACACGTTTTACATGTATCAACTAGTATTCAGAAGTGTGATAATTTCAATTTGATTTTAGCAGTTATTTTTTAGCTTATTTGCTCCTTTTTCTTTAGATAGGCAATTTTACTGAATATGAATAGGCAATTGCCTCAAGTAATCAAGGTAGATACCCATTTTGTTGCTTTTATTTTAATATATAAAAAAATTCTCTTAAAAAAAGACAAGAGGATTTATATATATTCTACTCTTTAATTACAATCATTTTATTTTCTTAAGTTGCTTAATAGAATTTGAAATCTACAAGTTAGAAAATTAAAATAAGGTTTTATAAATTTTTTCTACAAAGTCGCACAAAGATATTAGATTAAATTAAAATCTTCTGGACCTATTGTAACATAGGTACAATAGATCAATTACAAAGTACAAAAGACAATTTTTGTTTTTAAATTATTCATGTTAAAGATATTTAAATATTGTTGTATATATTTAGAATAATCTTAATAAATGTAAAAATTATACTTCAAAATTTTTTTTAAAAAAATGTAATCAAACTTAAAAATTTAATGCCTTAACTTGTATCCAAATAGATACAAGTGAAGAAATATCTACTTGAAATCAAATTTAGAAATTTGTAATAAGTGCAAAAGAATAAATGGTTATTTACTGAAGATAAACAAATGACAAAAGAATTATAAACATTTTAAATATAGATTATATGTAACATAACTAAGCAACGAAACTACAATGTATTATAAAATACAATTAGACATTACTAACTAAAGTGAAACTATTTGAAGATTCTATTCTGTCTGTATTATCTTCAGAATCAAATAAATTTTTTTAAATATCCTGCCCTCCCACCTAAAGACAATCTATAGAAAAGCTTTTGAATTTAAAGAAAAATAATCAAATCAATTTAAACAAAATAGAGTTTTATCATTCACAAATACTTATCACCAGGAACTACTGAAAAATTGACTAAATATCATTTGCTGATAACCTATTTAAAGCCAAATATTACATTTTAGACCTATAATAAAAAGCAGAAATAAATGTTTAACATTTTTTAAAATAAATAGTAATACGAATTTCATATAAATAATTCTAGTATCCATTTCTAGTTTAAAATTAAGATAGTTAATGAATCAAAAATTAAACTAACTTACATGCTAAATTAGTTTTTCCCTGCTTAATTCTGAAATAATTATAACAAAAGATATATAATTTATATTAGAAGAATGACAGTTGTTAATTGAATGAATGTCTAGCAGATATTTTAAAGAAGAAACAAGCTCTAATGATACTATTTGCTTCTCGCACAATTTCTTTTTTTAAAAACCATTTAAATATGCAAATTCAAATCAATTGTATAATTTTATCAAATACTTGATTAAAATGTTCTTAAATTGTAATAAAATACCTTTATATTTTAAAACATGCTAATCTTAAAATGCACAATTAATTCAAGAACATTACTAGTATTAAGCAATAGAAGTGTTAGTTTCCATAAATTTTAAAAGATCCTGAACAGTGTATAATATAATTTATGCGACAGTCAAGATCCTTTCAACATAAAAAAGATCTAATAAGAAAATTATGCAACACTTTTTAACCAGGGCACAAATACCAAAAATGAAGAGATTAATTCAGATCAGGGCAATAAAAACCCATAATATGAATTTTTTGTTTTAAATTTTACTTCAATTTGTAAGAATGATGAAAAGAATCAATACATTTGTGCCAGGTAGTTCAAAGCACAGAGACAAGAAGTGCCTATTTCTTTACTAAGGAGGTCAGGTAACATAAAAGAGGACAAACAAAAATAAGCAAAAGAATACTTCATAATGGAGAGTACATAGATAGGGATTTGATTTTTTTTTCTAGTTCAAGATTCTTGAGTGATTAAAGAGAAATTAAATTTGAGATAAATCCTGATCCATTTAATTATTGCATGGTCAAATATTTTTATTATTCACTCATTAAAAACAGCCAAGCTGTTCTTAGAAAATTAAAAATATTACTGTTGGTTAACATAACTAACAGCACAATTTTCTAACTGGTAATCAAGGTTTGATTTTGTTTATTTATGCTAAACTAATGAATATTGCAAATTAGTAGTGTTAAAATGTGGTAATTCACAAAACATAAAACTATCATCCAACTATATTCTTTAGTCAATATTTGTTGAGTTTAACTGTTTAAGTAGATTTTGACCATGACGAAAAATCCAGTTTTCACCTCTATTTCTTTATTTTCTGCAATTAGTAATTCGTTAATTTTTTTATATTAAAATTTTAATAATTCTAATTTATTTAATAATACCATCAATTGGATAAAAACTTGATCATAAATGGTTGTTTGATTATTCTTATAAAAAAACTGCTAACATTTTTTTAAATTATAGACTAAAACTACATAGAACTAACTTGAATTATATATAGAACAAATAACATCTGTTGATTTAATGAGTTAATAATATAAAATGTAAATTTATAATATAAAATTACTCTTAAAAAGAAGTACTCTTGTGAACAAACACAATTATACCCAATTAATGAAGTAAAATGTCAAAGCATCTTTCTGTCCGTGATAATTTTAATTCTTTTATGAAATTGAAGTTATACAGGATTTTTTTAAAATTTATACATAAAGAATAAGTTTTGTTATTCATTGAAGCAATTGAAGAAATAACTTCAATTATCCAAATATTAATTTTGGCAAACAGCCAAGAGCTATTGCTGCAGAAGATAAGCATGTTTTCGCAAATAAATTATATTTCGGATAATATGCATATATTAGAAGAAAAATTGAATGAAATTCTGATTAATTTCATTCATATTATTTATTTATGACGAGAATCTTAATAATCATTAAAATTGTACTTAAAATTATTCTATGAAAAATTTAATTATGATCTAGATACACAGGAGTAATTTTATAAAAAAGAATTATTACTCTTCATAAAATTTAACTATTAATTTTAAATACTTTGCAAAAATTTGTAATGTAAAATCCTCAACATCTGATGGAAGGCAGTTACATAACAAAGTATGCTGTTTAGTCAATGATCAATAGTAAATTAATCATTAGCAAGTTGTACTGAAATTTGAAGATTATAGTTTTGGCATTTTTAATGCTTTTGTAATAAAGGTTATTGATTTTAATATCTTCAAAAGTGAACATATGAAAACATACTACTAATATACCAAGTTTCATCCCAAAATGAATTTAATGACTTATGACCTTTTGTTATAAACTGCACATTTTTTTTCTTTTGAACACTGCTATATTTTTATAAGCTAAAATATCCATAAAAACCTAAAAAGGTGAGATCAGACAGAAAAAACAATCATTTTTTTAATTTTTGGACTAATTTATAATTCTCCAGAAAGACATTAACAAGGCTCTCGAATTGCAGTAAGAACGTAAAAATGTCACACCCATTAGTAAGTCTTTATCTAATAAATTCAGTAATTATAGAATTTAAAACAATTTCAAAATACTAACAAATCACATAACATAATTAAAGCCTGTTAAATTCATACATTGCTTTATAGTTCAATTCGAGTTATCTAGTACTCGGAAGATGTAAAATTTTAAATCTATAAAAATAATGAAGCATTTTATTTAGAAAAACTTAGTTAACATTATTCTACATACTTATTAATTACAGCTAATTAATATACTTAATATTCCCAAACTCTTGATTTTATGTTACAAATAGAATTTTTTAATCTAAAATTCATTTTTAAAATTCTATCTGCAAGAAGTTAACATGCTTCAGTTGTAATTTCTAAAACAATGAATAAAGTAAATTTCCTGGATATTATGGAACATATAATTAATCACAGGTCAATGGCAAACATACAACTTGATAACATGCAAATGATGAACATAGCCAAGAGATTAACATGAAATTTTTGGCAGTTAATATACATATATATATGTATTTCCTAATTTTTAGAATGTATTTTCTTGTATTAAAAATTCAGCAAGTTAAATTTCTAGAAATTAACTAATTCTTTTGACTTTTTAATTTATCAAGGAACTCATATTTAAGTAAATGTTTAAAGATTTTTTGTGACTCACAGTTGTATCACTAATGACAAGAATTGTACGAAATATTATAAATACCTTAATAATTTCTCACTTTCTAATTTATTTTTTGAAGTTCTCTTTTAGCTGCTTTTTTACTAGACAATTAGTCATAATCACCCATCAGTTTTGATGCGATTTAAAATGAAAGGAGTACTGTATGTGTCAATATTCATTGCAACAGAAAATATATTAATATCATTTCATATTATTCCCTAGTAAAATTAAAAACAAATATTATAATTACTTTAATACACAAGCAAGATGTTTCATAAGATTACCGAATTTGCTCCTTCAAAAAACAAATTTTTATCTTATTGGACCTATCGGTAAGTATATTAGATTATACACCAATCAACTTAAAACATTTTTCAATTATTTATAAAAATCTAAATAATTTTTACAGGATATAATGCTTGGTACTTGTCAATAAATTAATATAACTAAAATTATAATTAATATTAAGTTAGCAGAGGGATAATCAATTACTTTACAGATAAAATATACCAATAAAAATAAAATTTAGTTACAAAATGCTAATCATTAAAATAAAGCTAATTTTAAAACATTAACTTTCTTTTTACTTCTAAAAATTAAATTGAGGTCAATCAGGTCAATTCAAATGCAGCATTTTTGATGAACTATATTCGAAGATAAGTTTTAATCAAGGTAAAATTAGTTTACATTCCAAAACGCTTAAAGCTACATTATAAATTAATTTGTAAACTATATAAAACAAATTTGGCAAATATTTCTCCTTTAGAATCATGAAATTTTATTGTAAAATTCTTATTCGAGAAATTTCGTACTTTGTTATAGCACATACAAATAAAAACATGAAAATGAAACTACCCCCAATTAGCATTGTGTGTATACAATTCAACCACAGGGAAACTAGTTTTGGTTTTAGTATCAAATAAAATCCAATTTCTTTCCATAACGTTTATAATTTTAAAATAAGAAATGTTTAAAATTCTACCAGTTAAAATGAAACTAACTTTTTAAAAGGGAACGCCACAAATTAGTTTGTCAATTAGGGGCGTTTCATACTTCATCTTAGCATTACGTGGTCAAGTGTAATACATAATAAATGATCAGAAACTCAATATAAAAACTATATAAATTACATAAATGGCAAATTAAATACGTAATATAAATAAAATTTCATTTTTTATACAAAAATGAAAAATAAAAGTGCAGGTTTTCCGGTTAGATCATGAAGCTTTAGGTCATCACCCTTCATAATAATATGATCTACTTTATAAAATTACCTGCAAGTGTTCTTGAAAATGAATCGGCAAGCCTTGGCCCGTCATCTTGAACGTCAAACGTTCAACTTAAAAAAACTGAAAAGGGGGAATACACTGAAAGTTAGAAGTATTTAAATGTCCAGCAGATTGACATGTAACCACCTACGACCACCACCGCACCACGGCACAAAATGGCGTTTAAAGAACACCGGCTTCTTCGCTGTAGTAAATAATGTAAAAATCTAATTATAGGTCACTT
>JAPMOQ010066670.1:0-19561 GCA_026543055.1 Argiope trifasciata | reverse complement strand
GGTGGGATTGTTGTAGTTGTTGTTGGAAAAAAATGTTGGAAATCTCCTTCCCCCACAAACATTGAACTTTATTATAAGTATAGACTGTCGATTGAAAACATTCAAATGTCTACAAACTTCCTTAATAATGCATCATGGTCCATTGATTTCTTTTTACACTTGCTTTTAATTCAATGTTTCTCATATCTAATTATTAAGGCTCAGAAATACACTGAGGTACCACTGAATTAGAGATAGCAAGAGATATGCAAATTGTGTAGCACTGCGCATCATTTATTCGCAAGGGAGGGGGCTGTGGTAACTGCATATATAGTGCGGACTGTGGTTGTTCTGGATTAGTTTTTGGAATCGCTATTATGGGTAAACTACCTGATTTAGATGCCTTTGATCTCGGGAAAATCGTAGTGGCTAGACGCATGGGACATTCAATTTCCGAAATCGTCAGACAGCTGGGAGTTTCAAGATCGACAGTGTCAAGAGTATACCAAGAATACGTGAATGGTGGGAAAAAAACTAACAATCGATCTAACTGCAAAGGACAATTAGCCGTGACAGTGCGTGGTGAGAGACGGCTTAGTCGTATTGTACGCACCCAGCGAAGCCAAACATTAACTCAAATTACCAACCAGTTGAATGAAGGTGCCAGTCGAAGAGTCAGTAAATGGACTGTACAACGCTCGCTTCACCGTATGGGCTTCAAGAGTCGTCGACCTACCAGAGTAACATTGCTCAATGCTCGCCATCAATCTGTACGTCTTGCCTGGGCAAGAGAACACAGAGATTGGAGTGTAGAAGACTGGAAACAAGTGACATGGGGTGATGAGTCTCGATTCCGACTACTTAACTCGACGGGAGGTTGAGAATATGGCGTCAGCCTCATGAAGCCATGGATCCTGCATGCCAGGTTGGAACTGTTCAAGGGCATGGTGGCTCAATCATGGTGTGGGGTGTTTTTTCGTGGCACTGTTTGAGATCATTGGTGTCTGTACCAACCTCTCTCAATGCGATTCGGTATGTAGAGTTGCTGGGGAATCACCTCCATCCATTTATGCTGTTCTGTTATCCGCAAAGTAATGGAGTGTTTCAGCAAGACAACTGTACCTCTCACAAGTCCCGATTGGCTACTAGTTGGTTGGATGAGCATTCCTCTGAGTTTTCTGTCATAAATTGGCCACCTAGAAGCCCAGACTTAAATCCTATAGAGCATATTTGGAATTTTTTGGAACAAGACGTAAAAGGCCACCACAATGCACCAACAAACCTTACTGATCTATGGATAGCTTTAGACAATAGTTGGCAAGCCATTCCCGTAGAACGTTTCCAGAAACTTGTCGAATCTATGCCTCGTCGAGTGGCAGTCGTTATCAAGGCCAGAGGAGGCCCAACTCGTTACTAGACAGGTATCCTTAATTCAGTGGCACTTCAGACTATAATCAAACATGCTTGGAAAAGGTATCACCAAACATTCCCATTCATCAGAAAAAAAAAGGATGTATCATATCAAGGTGATAAAAATAGGAGTTAAACAATAAGTTAAATTGGGTACTAAAATAGACTTAACCGTCACCAAATGGGTAACTGCTGTTTGCATATGTCTTAAAAAATTGGTTTTTTAAAAATCTTATTTTAAAACTCAAAAAATCTTATCTTTATAACGATATCGTGTATATTTCCTTCATCGTTTTTCACTATTTTTATAAGCATTTTATTCTTTTTTAATAAACCTTAAACAGTTACTTAATATATAATCCATTTTAATAAACACTAAACACTTAATTAATTTTTAAATCATTTTAATAAACACTAAACATTTTATTAACATTTAATTCATTTTTAATAAACACTAAACAGTTAATTAATAGTTAATCGATTTTTAATAAAAAAGAAGCGGCTAATAAACATGAAACATTTAAATAATTAATTTTTATGAACATTAACATTTAATTTACATTTAACAGAATTTTATAATCTGTAATAATATTTTTAAGATCAATATAAAAATAAAACACATTTATCAAAAACATTCATTGTGTGTTTTACTTATGCTAAAATAAAGTTTAAAAAATTACTTTTTTGGTATATTAATGCTGAAACAAGATTCTAATTCCACTTTTATTTTATAGTACATACAGTTTTTTAATTTTTAAGTATAATAATTTGTAATAAAACTGATTCAATTAAGGATTTGAAAAAGCAAAACTTTAATAGTTTAACAATCAGAGACTTTATCTAAATACTTTAAGAAAATATGTGAAATAAGAGGGAGCTTTATTTTCCTAACAATAGACAATAGTGAAAGTTTCGATACTGAATCGGAACAATGACTATAAAGAATGAAGAAAATGAACAAAAATGAAAAATAATGAACGAAAATCATTGAAGCAAAGGACTCTTCATTTCTGCATACGAATTTTATAGAAAATAATGGCTTCTTTAGAAAATATTCAAGTATTAAAGTATCTAAAGATAAATAAAAATTGATATCGTTACCGAAACAGAATTCTTTAGAAGCTGAAAAATTCAAGAACCGTTTGGTAATTTAGAGAACAGAAAACATAGAAACTTGAGCGGAGAGAAACAAATGATGCACTTCCACCAAACTCTATAAGAGTAATAACATTTTATAAGATATTTATAATATGGTTACGAATCTGTAATTTTGCTTTTCCGCAATAGTAATGTCATCATACGGAAGACATATTTACAGTAATATGCATTGAATGGTGCCCGTGTGTGAAGCCAGAGATCAAAATGCTTGGCTAGCATTTGGTAACAAAAAGGATAACACAAGAAACATCGAGAATTTTCCCGATCCGTAATTTAGGAGCCGGTATACATACAGAATGCTCCTGATTGGTCCAGAAAGTTTTTAGCACCACCTTCCGCCGCTATATACGGCAGACAATATGCGGAATGCGTTTATTCTGAGAAGTGATGGTAGGGTTCAATCGTGAAGACCTGAGTAAAGAGGTCGTGAATATAGGAGTCGCCGAGTGGATAACGAATTATCGGTGGAGTGATGGATTCCTGTGTGCCATCGTTGTGTCGTCTGTCGAAGTCTGTTGTATGTGTCCATCCTGAACTGTGTGATTGATCGGAAGACCTGAACTGAGAGGTATGGAAGAAGAATTATGAGCAGAGGAGTCGCCGGGAGAATACCGAAGCAACGAAGGAGTGTTGCATTGTTGTGAGGAGTATTCTGACGAACCCTGTGTCTTGTGTTGTAGCCCGTTCATTGTCGTGGGGAACAGAGCAGTCTTGAACTGAGAAATAGTCCTGTTGTGTGAAGTAGTGAGTAGGCAGCGTAAGCAAGAAGAGACAGAGGAATAGTTTCGACCTTTTCAGGAGATACCTACATGATTGTAGGCAGAATCCCAGACAGATTCTCTCTCTTGCTGAATCCTGTCTAGTTGCTTTGGAGCTATGGACGTTGTCATTATGGAATTTCTGCGCGTGGACTACTGTTGTTATTCTGGGTTACTGTCTGCAGTAGAGTACTGCTGTGTGCTGCCCTGGGCGTTCGTCTCTATCCTGTATACAGTTGTCTTCTGTGCGTAATCGTGCAGTAAGTATTTGCCGTCTTTCTACTGTCCTGGCTTGCCCCTGTAAATAAACGACGTCTGTGTTGTTTCGTCTACTGAAGGACTGATTATTGTGTGTGCTCATCTCCTACACCATACACACCCAGTATACAAATAAACGAATCCGACGGATTATCTCCGTAAGAAGGAAAAGAAATCCTTAACAATACTATTCAATTATTTGAAAGCTGAAATGGCGTAAAGATAACGGGATAGTATCATAGAGCATCTTGAATTTTTAATGTAAAATATTTTATAATATGTACATCCTGGATTGGATGCAAGGATTGAAATTCTAAGAGAAATTTATTATTCTGAATTTGAACACTCATTCAGATTGGCTAATTTTAAATGAATAGATCAATTTATGATCCTGAAGACACATAATATTTTGAGTAAAATATTGTTTTAAAACGAAGAAGATAAAATATATCTTGAAAGAAACATCTATTATAACTTGAATTATGTTACTAGTTTGACGCATTGTGCCACATTTGACAACAAAATATAAATTAACTGATGAAAATCCAAAACATTAATTCTGTATATACATTAATAGTAGCCAATAAACATAGTTTCTATTATAAATATTATGCATTTTTATTGATAATAAATTTACTCTTCATATATGATGTATTTATAAACATTTGGTTTAAATATTACACAGTAGTGTAGAATAGTATTTGTTATCTGCAAAATCAGAATAATTACAAAAGTTTAATTTAATTACTGTTCCATATTAAATTTGGATACAGGTGAAAAACTTAAAAAAATATTGCAATATCAATTTCCTCAATTTTAAGTATGTAACAGTATATTATCTAAATAAAATAATATTATCTTTTTTTTACTGCTTTTTCCCTGCAATTAAAGAAAACTTGACTACACCACCATTAATTTAAATCTCAATAAAATGAAATTGATATTAACATTAATAAAATTTATAGCATGGCAGCTTTATTTAATTCAATAACTTTAAGGCGAACATTAATTTTATGAGTGCTAACAGAACTAAATTATACTGACAGATTTGTATATTATGATAATATTATAATATATCAATACATTATTTTGGGAAACTCAGGAATATTTAATACAATAGACTGATAGTTAATAATATATTATAGTAATATATTTACGTATAAGTAATTATATATAATAGCGATGATTAATTAAAAGTAAATTAGCAGTATCAAAATATTTTTTTGAAAGATCATTAATATATATAATTAATTTTATACAATAATGATGATTAATTAAAAGTGAGTGAGGTGACCATGAACATATGATTAAAATATACCCTATAACTACATCTATACATAATTCATCATAACGAGGGTAATTTAATTCATGCCTGTTACAAAATAAATTTTTAGAGCTTCCTACTAAAAGTATAAAGTATAACATAATCGAAAAAACATTATTTTAATCTAGAATGTCCTATAGATCAAAATAAAGATGCCGAGAAGAATGTAATGATTAAGATATTAAAACACAAATGTGTATTAGAAAAGAAAGTAAAGTAGGTTGGAAATAAATAATGAATTTTCAAAATACTTTTGTTGTTGCACTTTAGATTGATAAGTGCAAACACTATATCATACTACAAAATGATATAATTATTGGTTTACTTCAAAAAAAGCAATAAAGCATATGATTATTATAAAGAATTATAAATTATATTACAACATTATAAAGAATTCAGCTGGATTTCGGAAATCTAGCATCATTTCAATATTTATTGAAAACAATTTTTAGGCTTAAAAATTGTTCGTCAACAAATTAGAAACAGAAAATTATATCAAAGGAAATTAATTAGTAATAAAATACAATTAATATCGTAAACGGAACAACTGATTGCCGAATGGGACTAGTCTGTAAAAGATAATGGATATATGTATATATTAATGGAAATTTATTGATTCAGTTCTCAGTCTTATTTTAAACAAAAGAACTTCAGGAATTTGTGTATGAATTCAAGCATGATCCTTATCTCTTTTTAAACATTTAAATCAATTATTGCCAAAATTTGCACATTTCTTTAATGCAAGATATGAAAAGAATACTGTCAAATTTTCTAAGAATAAAAGTTAGTTGAATACTCGGCTAATTAGAAAATCAACCAATTTTGATGCTTTCCTACAACAAACTCGGAACAAATTAACATAAAAGAAATATTTAAATAATTTCAAAATATTCAAACAATTCAGAATTTTACTTTTTCCAATAGCACCAGTTTCATTTTCGCATAATATTCATTTCGATTGTAATCAATTTAACACAACTAAAAGACTTCAGTTTAATATTTACTTTAAAATATTTTACATCTAGATTTTCAAATCTCAGTTTTATTTTAAGATATATATTTTAAAAGTTTTCCTTCTTTTTTCAAAATAGCGATTTAACAATTCTTTAAAACAGGTATAAATGAACCGTTAATAAGAAAAATCTCTGAGAAGAAACGAAACCGCTATACACGGATTACAACCTTACTAAGGTTTGAGATATCAGCCGATATTTTTATGTCTTCCTCCAAGAACTTCGAAAGAAATCACTCGAAAAAAATGAATTAAAAAAAATTAATTCAATTCAATTCAATTAATTTAATTCGGAATTAAAAATTTATTCTTTTACAATATCTATTTCTCCTTTCCAAAATTTTCCTTTCAGTTGCTATTAAAGCTTTAGAATACAGTGCTGATTATTATGAAATAATGGGAATAGTAGAAACTACTTAACTGGTTAAACTGGTTTTACTGGTTAAAGTCAGTGCTTAAAATTATCTTTATTGCTATTTAAAAAAAAAATATTTTACTTCTTTTATTCAAATCTTTTTGACATAAGTTTTAAGGTCTTTGATTTAATGAATTATGGTTGCCTAAAAGATGGCTTAATTTAATTGTTCAGATGGAAGAAGAGAAAAGAAACTAGGTTAATTTTTTAAAAAAATTATATTGATCGATTCTGAAATAAAATTATTTGAAACCTTTCTTCGACTTTGCGAAGAAATGTTGAGACTGAGTTACTCCACCAATACATTGAAAAATTATATTTCTTCTCCTAATTTCTCCTTTTTAACCTTTGTTAATGCATACCTGTTAACAATGTTTTTTGTTGGTTTTAAAGCATTGATTGCACTATGATCAAACGGCAGCAAAAATGTACTGTTCAAATTCAACCAAAAGCTAAGAGAGTAATTTTTTTGAAGGCAAATGAAATATTTTTTATTGTTGACGAAAAAGAATTAATATGAAGAATTGTTGCTAGAGTACAAGAACAAAATTGTGAGTGAAAATTCTAGAATCAGAGACGATTAATATTTTGTAAACAAGAAACTATGGATTGAATTCATATTCAAATGTTTTATTAAGGAAAAAAAATTAATCAATAATCTTTTAATTTTTATATTATAGCATTTGTGTATAAAATTCCCTTGACTAATATAGCAAATATTCTAAACTTTATGGTAAAATTCAACTACTGTTGGTTTTTAAAATCGTCCGTTTGATATTTTAATTTAAAAAACATTTCAAAACAATAAAAGGAAAGGCTAAAAGACAGGGCTATAGATGATAAAGGGATTATAATATTTTATAAAAATAGATTTTTACTTAAAAAACTTTACTTCCATCATTTCCAGTATTTTGTTTTCAAATGTCCTTGCAGTAATTTTTGACTTTTTATATTTTGAGATATTGTATACTGGATGTTTGAAGTCTTCTTATCATGTATTTAATCATATAAAAAATGCATTTCTCTGTTGGATTTCTGTCAAACTATTCCTCCATTATATATTTTAACAATGCATCAAAAAAGGGAATACAAGTATAAAAATAAGGCACGAGAATTCTCCAGTAGACAGTGTCACAAATATGCGACTGGTTCGTTTTCTTCTCTCTCTTTTTTTTTTCAAAGAATGAGTTGCGATCCACATTTTTAAAAAAATCATTCCTAGTACTTTCCTTTTACGTATTTAGGAAAGTAACAAAGCAAAATACAATACATATATAAATACAAAAACAACATAAAATCCCTTTTCGTTTTTTCCGTGCATTGCTTCAATCTCTTACTAATTCCTTTTCAATACTAATCCATATTAGGTGACTTATTTTCTCTCCGAGTAACGAAAGCTTTATGAAAGCGTAAAAAAACTTTGAAAATATATGTCACAATCTCAAATGAACAGAAAAATCCTTTTTCTTTTTTCGTATCAAGTCTTTCAAAACATAATGGCAGAAATAATTTTTAACACCTAGAAAAATTATTTTAAGGTAATGAAATTTGAACCGTTTATTAGTCTAGTTAACAAGTTTAATTGATTAATTTTCAGGAACACAGGTTGATTTAAGCTCAAGAAAATCTATTCGAAATTGAAAGCTGTTACATTAATTGTCTGTGTAATCTCCAAAATTTCGATTGCAAGCCTGCAAATATGTATGCATACTGTTATACAGACGCTGAATGTCTCTTTGTGGTATGGAGTTTCATGCTTGTTGTACTCATTCTGCCAATACTGGGACGGTCAGTGAGGGCTGTGAATAATACTTGAGTTGTCATTAAAGGATATTCCATGCGTGCTCGAATGGAGATACATCTGATCTCGCAGGCCAAGGTAACATGTTGACATTCTGTAGAGCACATGCGTTACAATAGCAGGATGAGGATGAGCCTTATCCTGTTGGAAAACTGCCCTTAAATGCTGTTCATGAATGGCAGAACTATAGGTTGAATTGCTAGACTGACGTACAAATTTGTTGTCAGTATGTTTGGGGTAGTCGCGACAGTACTCCTGCCATCATAAGAAATATCTATCCAGACCATGATTTCAGATGTAGATCCAGTGTGTCTAGTCACAGACAGTTTGGTTGCAAGCGTCCCTGCGGCCTCCTACTGACCAATACACAGTCATCTCTGTCACCCAGGCCAAACCTACTTTTATCAGAAAATACAACAGATCTCCACTCTGTCCTCCAATGAACTCTGGCTCGATACCACTGGCATCGGAAAAGGGAATTTCTCGGAGTCAGGGGAAGGAAAGCTACGTGGCACCAGGCTCAGAGATGTCCTTGAAGTTACCGATTTTTGATAGTTCGTTGTGTCTCTGTAATACCAACTGCAGCTGAAATTTCTGCGAGAGAAACACTGTGATACACCACAAATTTAAGCTGAATATGACGGTCTTCCCTCTCAGTAGTGCCATTTGACCACCCGGAGTCTGGTCTTCTTGAGGCAGTACCATATCTTGACCACTACTTCCAACAATCATGCATAGTGGATACATCCCAGCCAAGCCTTTCTGCAATATCCCAGAAAGAAAATCCACCTTCTCCTAGTCCTTTTACAAGACATCGTTTAAATTGGATGAGCTGTTGATAATGGCTTCTTCGTCTTCTTAATACCATTCTTGACTATTATTCTCAATACGTCAGATTTTAATGATAAATTACGCTCACGAAAGAAAACCTGATTTACATGCTCTGATTGACGCCACTAGCTCCACACTTATGCGAGCAGAGTGCAATTTGAATCTATTTCATCTCTCAGATGTATAAACAAGCCTACCAAATTTTGTTTATCTAGCACATGTTTTTCTTGGTGTTGGAATTTTTTTTTCCGTCAGTATATGTTTCTTTCTTGTCATTGTGATTTTATTCGAACTTCGAATAAAGAACGTATAATATTCTAAGTTACAAAATATTCTGTATGTTATCAGTCATCTGTATGTAATCAGTTAGAATGTCTTACCGATTTTTTGGAATTAAAGATTAGTTGAATGCATGATTTACACTCGGCCATTTATAAGACGGGCAGTAAGCAGTGTATGCTTATGAAGACACAAAAATTCTATTCAGTCTAAGGCAAGTAAATATCTTGGCAAGGCATCAACAAGTTGCTAAATTGTTTTTTTTATAACTCAGGTGTCTGCAGAACTTGTTGGAATTTTTGATGCGAAAAAATTTAACAATTTAGCAAAAATTAATAAATTTCAACATTTCTTACTCTTTGTTCTTTCTAATGCTAATTTTTTTCGCCATTTCTTTTCTATTGGGTTCCAAATTTAAATGGGTTTATTTTTATTTTATTTTACAGTGTCTATGTAAATATCCATCACTTTACATCATTTGCACTGAAAAAGAAAATTTCTGGGGTGCTTAAACGATTATTTATAGCCACGAATGGAGTGCCTGACTCTATGTTATGAAATTGTGGCAACCTTAAATCAGTCCCTTTCTACCCATGCGCTACTTACTGGCCGTCTTATAACTGGCCGGATGTAAACCAGGCATTAGAATAAATGAAATAGATTCTGAAAATTGGCAGTCGATGGTATTTCTCTTTGCCATTTCAATTGAAACCAATTTTTCCACAAAATTTATTTGATATAACTGAAACCAAAAACATATCATGTCCTTGCACGATAAAAAAAAGAAAATAATTAAAATGGTACATTTTCTTATAGCTTGTGAATGTATAGTTTAGTTTTTTTACTTAATTTATTTAATTATTAATGGCATTCAAAAGTTTTTAAGCTAAATTATTGTTTTGAAAAGCGTTTAAACGAGATGTTGTATATCGTTGAAATGCTAGCATTTTATTTAATTCTATGCACACTTTTCAACTTTAAAAAACATCCGTAGCAAGCTATCCTCTCTTAAAAACATATGACAAACTTCAAAGACTATAATTTAAAAAGATATTTCTATACGAATATTTTTCAGTTCCAAAAGGTTTTAAAATTCACATTAATAAGAACATGGCTTTTTTTTCAGTTCTTTTTTTAAACAAGGAACATTCAGATATGCTTGCTTTTATGAAAGCTCGTTCCGATAATTGGAGAGAAGCTGCCATTTCTGTGAAAATAAAAATAAAAACTATATTTTATTGATTCTTTTTTACCTGCGAGAATAAAATGTCATTGGAAATTCCATAATATACATGCATAATGTAAAATGCTATTTATCTACAACTGGCTCACAATTCGAATGTTGCTGAAACCTGTATGTTTCTTACTTTATCTTTCCGTTTGACTCGAAAATGGGTGATATATGCTTTAGAGCTGAAGAGGTCTCAGACTTTTCTACTAAAAATCGGCAACAGTGAAAAAAAAAGGAAAAGAAAAAAAAAGTCGTTTTAAAATTCGCTTATTTTTCCTTTTATTTAATATATTTATATTCGTTGAATGGCATGAGTTACAAAAAAAAGAAAGAATCGTTTTAAATTCTCTTATTTTTCTTTTTATTTAATATCCAAAGATTTTTGCATTCGTTGATTTTAAACAATTTCAAAAATATTCGCGTCATGAGAAAATGACATATTCAGTTGTATTTAAGGAATTTACTATTCAAAAAATGCGGAATGCATTATTTTATTCTTGGTTTCTAATACAGAAGTTCGTTTTGAAACTACTTTATATTGAATTTTCAAATAGTATTTTCTATTTACTTCCAAAAATCAAATAAGTTGTTAAAAGCTTACGAGGCTTAGGTGTCCTTTATTTTTTACGATACACGGTAGTAGAATTTTTGCAGTGTTATTTAATATAATTATTCTGAAAATCAATAAAGATCCAGACAAATATTCTGGAGTTTTTTTTTTTGCAAATGATTCCTGTAATCAGAAACATCAATACATTTTGAGGTTTGTTTATTGTTTACTCTTATATATAGCATAAAGTTAAGTGATCTTTAAAAAATACGAAGCCGAGATTTTATCGAAATTCCACGTTTTGGACCTTCCTGAGCACGAAAAATTCATTTATGAAAAATTACTCTCTCTCTGTGGCAAAGATAAGTCAAAAACACTTTGAGCTAGAAAGCTTAAATTTAGTATGAATATTTTTCACAAAATGTGCAGATTTCTATAAAATTTTTGAATAAAATCAGTTAAGAGTAATTCCGTCTGTATGAATACAAATTAACAAGATATCTTTGAAACGAGGAGAATTTTGTAAATTAAATTCGTTACCCAGACTTAATATCCATATTGAAGGCACCTGCCAAAACTGGATTGGAAAAAAACCAAAGGATTGGCTGTCTGGCGGTATATACTTTCAAAAATATATAAACATGATAATTTAAAAATGCTAGAGCTTAAGAATATAAAATTAGGAATGTGCTTTTGGGACTACAAGTGCAGTTTTGTTCCAGTTTTTGTTTCATTTCGTTGGAAAAAATGCTTCCAAAATTCAAATTCGATTTCTGGATACTATTAAGCACATGTAAGCTCACCACGATCACACGATAAATTTAAGAAAAACCCTAACTTCATGCCAAAAGTTGATATTTCGTAAATGGGACGCAACCAATTTCATGTAAGGTGTTCTCTGACATGAAAGATATATTAAAAAGTATGTGAGAAATTTTTATGGAGATCACTCTAGCTGGTTTCTTAAAGAAACAATGCATTTGAGTGATATGATGCATTGCTTCTACCATTCTATATGGATGCTAAAAAGAGCCGTTTACAAGCATCTCTGAAATCACTTTTCTTTTAGAATTTCATCGATCAATAGTTGCTGATGATTTGAAGTAATAGTAGAAAAATGAAATTGCATAAAATTTGGAATAGATGTGATAAGAGGCTTTTAAATAAAAGTAGTACCAATTGATCAATACACGGTGTGTTTAGAATTGCAAGAATTACATTGAAATAAATTACAAAGAAAAGCAAATAAAGGTTATCATATAGCATATGCTTACTGGATCTATTACCAGAGATTGGTTTAACAAATTGGAAAGAAATTTATCTATTACATATTGTTTTTATTAGTACAAATTTCAAAGAAATGCAAATAAAGATTAACGCATAGCATATCCAAGGTAGATATTATCATAGATTGGTTTAATTAGTAAAAATCATAAAGAAATGCTAATAAAATTATCACATAGCATATCTAAGACAGATATTATCACAAATTGCTTTTATTAGTACATATTGCAAAGAAATGCAAATAAAGATCATCCCATAGCATATCCAAGCGGCATTTAAAATACGTTTTACAACAAATTTGCTCAAATTCCCTGAAACCAATAAGATCCTTTTTTGACCAATAAGATCCTTTATGTATATATGGGCAGTACAACATAGTTACAATGCAACCTGACAGAGGAGGCTGCAATATATGGAGAATATTTGATTGGAATAATGATTGGAGAATATTTTGTCTAAGCAAGATAGATATGACCACAAATTGATTTCAATTGCAACTCATCAACCAAGAGACCCTTGATTTTATTTCAAAAATCAGCGGAAGTATATGGATTAAACAGCACAAATATAGTAGATACTATTTTGATTAGTTGAAAAATATTGGCCATGTTGAAGATACAGATTTCTTTTCCGTTAAGTAATGTGCCATAAAATTAATTTTGCTGCATACATTAAATAAATGTGGCAATAAAAAGTTTAAATAATAAGTATTCTGATAACAGTAATTAAGCTATAGTGAAATTTTAAATTGATAGTTTTTATCTTTTTCTCGTTTGTTCTGAAATGCTTCTGTGAATAATTTCCAAAACACTCTATTGAAAAAAATACTTTTTTAAAAGTTAAAAATTACAGATTCTATTAAAAATTTAATTAAATTGGAAGTATAATTGTAAAATTTGATATGTAGAACAATTCAAAATTGAAAAGAAATTGTCACAAAAATTTGAATTGGTGAAGAATGTCCAGACATTTTTTAGAAGCAAATATTTAATTCAGAAAATAAATACTAGCTTAGGAGTTCAAGACGAGAAAAATTGAAACCACGATTTAAAATTTTATTTTATTTCAAGCAGAATCGCCATGATTAAAATTCTTTTAAGACTGGACTGTCAGAGAATAAACATTTATATTTGATTTCTTTTTTCAAATAATCAACATTCATATGAATTCTACCGTATAACAAAATGAAAAATTCTTTTACAATGCTTAAGTGAATTATCAACAAGAGAACTATATCGTGTTTCTAATTCTTGATTTTGAAATTTATTATTTTTCCAAAATGTAAACATTCTATCTTCTCTAATGATTAACGTTGAATTCGCTGTAACCGAGAAAAAAAATCGTATGTGAGTTTATATGGGCCAATGTGAAGCAGAGCAGAGCAGATCTCTACAATAATTTTCTTTACAGATGTAATTAAATAATAAATGGAAGAAAGATGTGTTCAACTTTTCGCACAAGATAAAATAAATAAATAAAACAGGAAATGAACATATTTGGCTAAGTATTTATTTTTTATCGCTGTTTGAATGAAATTAAAACCTTGTTTTAATCGTGACTGAAATTGGAGTTATTTTATTTACTATTGAAAACAGAAAGATTTTAACGAGCTTAATTAAGGAAAGTCATGTTTCTAATTCTAATTTTGGGAAAACGAAACTTTTTATAAAATGTTAACTTATGTAACAATTATTTCATCTCAGACAGAATTATTGTTTTTCCTTCTATAACAAAGTGAAACATAATCAATCTTTTTTTATATCTTGGATTCAGATTTCAATTGTCGAGAATAAAGAGAGTAATGAGAGTTTGTTAATTCGGAATGTAATTCAAATTGCTTTTCGTTTTGAGTTTGCTTTGTTTAATTTTGATTTAAAATGAGTTAATTTCAGAAAAAAAAAATATTTCAGCCTTGTTTAAAGAATTTATTTCATTACTTTCGGAAAGAAAAATGCCTTTCCGTCTGGAAAATTTGAATTTATTTTATTTATGTAACATATCGGCAGTTTTAGTTGTATAGATTCCAAACTTTTAAAAATTCTGAAATGTAGTTAGTTTTGAATTAATTGCTGACTTCATAATTATTGAGGAAAATTACTCGTGACTTTTAATAAACGGTTATATTTCATTTCCTTTTAAAGTATTTGAAGCCCTTGCAGAATACCTACATTATATTAATTTAGATTTACATTATAATTTTTTAACCGTAAATGATTAGAAAATGTTTTAAATACATTTTTTTCTAGCTTAAAAATGAAATTTGTATAAGAATGAATGCATTGTATGATGCATTATTGAACTGCAATAAAGGTTCTAAAATTATGAAACTTGATAATTATTGTTGACACCGACGGTGAGGGTCCTCCTCGGGCTCGTACTTCGATTCAGTCGGGCATGCAGAAGGGTTGTAGAGTTAGAATCTAGAAGGAGAGAGCACCAGAAAAAATTTAAAAAATTAATATTTAAGGTAAGTCCTAGTGCTACATTCAAAAGGGGTGCTGAAGAAACTGGAACAATAAGTGTGATGATATTTTCCTGTTGAGTCACAATTTGAACTCAGGAAAGTAAAATAATTTTCTCTTTGCTAATAAATGACCCTTATTACTTTTAGATGTTTTTATTGCTTTCCCTTCACAAATTTCTTTTCTTTCATTTCTTTTCTCTGCTTGGATCGCTTTCTCAGATATTTATCCGAGTGTCTTTAATTAATTATGGGGAGAGGTTGAGCAGTAATTTGGTAGTAAGGTCTCGGTTTCGGTCAAGGAGGTTTTCTGGTTCGAGATTGCTACGGACAGCTGTGTAAGCAGATTTGGTGCAAGTTAAATCTGTAGCAGCCACACTCCCATCTATTGGTGAAAGTTTATAGATGGGTTACCAGTACAGGTGTCGTCCTCATCATCTGATCACAGTTCCTTATTACGAGTTCCATCCAAAAATAGCTTTAGAGTTACTTTAATATAGAGACGTTAATATCAATAATCTTAATTTCTCTACTTGGACGCTTTATTATTTTTTATCCCATATTTTTCTTTTTGTATATTTAAATTATATATTGTATAGTAAATAATTTTCTAATATATTGTATATATTAAAAAATTAAGTTGTAAAGTAATCCTTTGATTATAACTAATTGATTTTGTAGCTTTTTTTCTTTTTAAAAACTTTTAGCAGTAGCAAAACTTTAGCCTTTTAACTGTCAGAACATCATGCTTTCTTTCATATAAATTATTATAGTTAAAGATTTTTCACGAAATTCTTAGTTAAGAAAAATAAATTCTCCTATCTCCAATTCATGAATCTATTTGGTCATTTATACTTGCTTTGCATTTCATCCTTTTTTTTCATACAAACAATGGCGAACGTAGGGACAGATGATGGATTACTAGTTAAAGACAAACACCAGCTGCACCTAAGCATCACTCCTCTTGTCAAGAATGGATCCTGCCTTACTTTTTTTTCAACAGCATGTCCACACGAGTTTTTTTTTTTTGTCTTCTTTGCTGCAAGAAAGGTCTAATTATTTTTTTTTCTTCGGCCTCTTACGGAAATGCTGATATCGACATGTAAACCATTCATTTCTTGACACCTTCTTTTAATGATTAGTTATTCTTTTTGGTGAAGAAAAGAAATAAATCAATTGCGCATCGATTCTTTTACGTCGAACAAATTTGTCTCCGATTATTCTGAAAATGTGGCGTTTAAATATCAGAAATATTTGGAATTAATGGTGTCGGGTAAATTCAATAATGCAATTTTACAAGTTATTGACCAAATATTTTTTTCATAATTATACTAAATTATATTAAAGAATATTTCTGAAAATTCTCAGCTTCCAATTTCTTGTATTTATTGTCATTTCATTCTTTAAATTTTTCATTGAAAATAAAATATATTAGGCTGAAAAGTTTATTTCTTTTCTTATATTAACAGTGCCTTTTGAAAAAACATATATTTGTTCCTCAGCTAATCTATGTACCGATTTCTGCAATTCTTATATCAATTTAAAGTTAACAATCCCTGAATACTTTTCAGAAGTCCGCTGCAGACCATAATCTTCCATTTTCGAGAAAAATTTCAGAACACTCTTTTTAAAAAATTCAAAATTCAAATTCGGTAAAAAGTTATCATTATGGTCACATATTTACGAAAAAGGTTTTAGTCAAATCGAATAATAGTTAGATCACCAGAAACAAGGCAAAAGATTGATTTTTTTTTTGTTAAAAACATGGATGTTATCTTTTAAATACTATTAAATTTAAGACTTTCATTTTTAACTAGAAAAATACTAAGCTTATATCATTAATTAACTCGTTTCCCCGCTATATTTACAACTCTTTAAAAACATTAATTTAAATGAATTTCTGGAAAGTGAAATATGTTGTTATTCTATGATCAGATAACTGTGTTTAAAAATTGATTCAAGCTATTTTAGTGTTAATGACTCAAACATTATGCAAGTTGAAGACGTTAAGAAAAATATTATCTTTTAAGTGATTAATCACCTTGAGGTAATTTAATTTCCCACAGGATAAATCAGAACTATCGTCATCTGATAATCTTCTTTAATAAATTAAAGACACAAAAAGCAATTACTGATAGTACTAGATTGATCATATTTGGGGTGAATGCTCTAGTTATTATGATTAGGACTGCGGTAAATTTTTAAAAGTAATTTCATTTCATATAATAGCTTTTCTCTACTTTTAAAAACTATAAAGCATTAATTCTGGTATAATTTACTTTGAATACATAATAGAAAGTTTTATACAAATCATATCTAAATTTTAATGAAAGGCAAATCAATAAGTATTGGAAATTTATTTATTGCACACATAATTTTTCTTATGATACAAGTTTTATGCAAACTGAGTAAACAAGTATTGAAATCTGATCATGTATAGAATAAACTATATTTGATATTGTATAGTATATTCGAATAATATACTGCATTCGAAATCCCATTCTATAAAGGAATAAATATTTCTTCATTGAATGGAATTTTAAGGTTTTTATTTATTTAGTTTTTGCCTGAGTGTTTCAAGGATTATACTCTTTACTTTAAAGAAAAATATTATTCATAAATCATAATAAAAATATTAAATATAGATTCTCTAACAAAAATAGTAGATGAGAATAATTTGTATAAAACTTTTTGAATGTTTCAGTAAACTTTTAATGAGTTTCTTTCTACAGATTTCTATCTAAAATAAATAGCATTTTATTAGCAGAATAATGTTTTGGATTTCATTCATTCAGATTTTTTTTGTATTAAATACCCGCAGATATAAAACATGCAAAACTGTATCGAGAAGTTATAAATATAGTGATCAAATAGTTAAATTTTTTCTATTTAAAATATTAAATAAAAGAAAAAAATGACCGAACACCAAATTGTTTTCTTTGAGAAGCTTGCCTTTCGGAAATCTAGGGTAAAAATTATTTCTCTGAAAAAATAAGTTCAGAATATTTTGCTGAAAAACTGTACAATTTTGATACTTAAAACTAAGCATCTGATTAAAATGTCATTTTTTGAGACACTCCACGAAGTAGTGTTTTAAGTAAAAGAGGCAATTTTAGGTTTTAAAAATTGTATTTTAATGATAAAAATTTAGTTTTAAAATTTTTTTCGCAAATTTTGAAAAAAAAATTTTTAACTTTTTTTACAATATTTTTTATTTTTACAACAAAATTCCACCCGTTTCCTACGTTTCATCATATATTTGATCACATTCTTTTCATTCACAGACTTTCATTAATATACAAAATAAGAAGCAAAAGTACTGTGGAAGACTAAGTATTTTCCTAAAATAGGTTTTAAGGAGATAATAGGGCCATAAAAGCTTTTAAATGTGTTGTTTACAATCAGCAGATTCGGAGTTAATGTATTTCCTGCAAGAATATTAATCATTATTTTTTCTCTTCAGCAACATTCTTCATACTATTTTTCCATAACATATTTACTGTGTGATGGCAATTTACTTTGTTAACATTAATATTTGAACATGTTTGCAAGGATTGTATCTAAATAATGATTATTTTTAAAAATTCTGCCGTCATACAAGATTTTTTACTTTTTTGTATATGTAGTGTAGAGAAACTATAATAACTTACAAAAATTTGAACTCAAAGTGTTGACGAATCTGCATGTTTTTGACATTCCTGCTCTCGAAAAATATATTTATGCAAAATGTCTGTTTGACTGCTACAAAGGCAACTTTAAAAAGCTTTGAACTAAATGATTAAATATTTGGTATATTTTCTTTACTCCAAATTTACAGCTTTCTTTCAAATTTTAAGCAAAATCTGCTCAGAAATCTGCTTGTCCCAATGCTGGAATATGAGTTATCACGATATCTACAAAACGAAGAAAGCTGAGTACTTTAAATTTGGTATGTAGATTTAATATTTTTAGTGTATTATGGCCCAAAACCAAAACAGTCTTACTGCCTTTCGGTCTGTACTTTTAAAAACAAATAAACACGATAACTCAAAAAATGCGATAACTTAAACATATAAAATTAGGAAGGCGATTTTTATGACTAGAAGTGTAATTTTATGTCCTGATTTTTCTTCTTTTGGTTAAAAAAAAGTGTGTTTAAAACATAATTTAATTTTCCAATACTATTAGCGGGGACTATAGCCCTATAAATTTCCAAATAACTCTCAAAGAATTCAGTAAAAATGTTAAATCAAAGTCAAAAGATAGTAATAGTAGCTATTGTACGCCAATGCCATGTACAGCTTTCTCTAACATGGTAGTTTATTAGAGAAAGTTCAGGAAAGTTTTGTGGAGATTATTCCTGCCGGTTAAATTAATCACTAATTCGATACAAAAGATCTGATTTCATTAAAATATGATGAAACGCACATCGCACATTAAATAAAATATCTAACAGGTACTAGGTAATTTCTATTTCTTTTGAATAAACATTAAGTACTAAATTAATTATGTGCATCAAGTTATACATTTAATATTTAATTGATTTAATACTTATCTAAAGATGATAAACTTTGTAATAAATACTTAATTAATATTTTTTAAATCGAGCCTTTATTTTTGTCTTAAATTTTCTTCTCATTATAATTCTAGATCGCAATATTAAGAAAGATTAATAAGTAACCCGAACTTTTCCTTCCTTTCTTCTTCCGGAGCATCCAGTTTTTTTCATTACGCATTTTTTTAGTATAGTTTAGTTATACTAACGTCCCATTTTAAAGCAACACGAGGGTGGTTTTGGGACGGACCTCGTATTTTTGAACCACGGTTAGAT
>JAPMOQ010066653.1:212208-243120 GCA_026543055.1 Argiope trifasciata | reverse complement strand
ATACACACATGATTTGGAGAATATAGCGCCATCTATGTTCAGTATTAATTTTAACTACATGAATAAGTATGCACGGAATAAAAAATACAAATAAAATAATTAAATAAAAATAACAAATAATAAAATCAGATGAATACAGAGGTTAGTTGCCAAAACCCTCTCCAAGAATGGCACGATCGATTAAGTAAAAATGGGGATTTCATCTTATTAGTTAATATTTCGTAATCATTGAGCGCCAGTGGCTGTAAAAGGTTTTTGTGACTAAGTATGCGGGAAAGTTATGGGAAGAACACACCCTCTTCTTTTTTAAGACTGCTATAAATTATCAAAGAATAATATAAAATCATACTAAATAAAATGAGTGACAATTAGCAGACAAGTAAAATATTCTAAAATTGTATCTTTTATTTCGTAGGTGTAGCACAAAATATAAAATAATCATTTCTATAAATGAGGACATAATTTTTAAATATAAAATAATTAATTGATTGTGAAGAAGTTTTGTCGACAAATTTTGTCGAGAGCTTATCAATTTGGTATTTATGATTCTACTAGCTGCTACCCAGCGCGTTGCCGTCTCAGAAGAAATAATCTTGGAAATATCGTTTGGAATTTGAGATAATTACCTTGTTTCATTAAGAATGATATTTATTTTCTTTTGGCAATGAATACATTTATTAAAATTGAAGGATAGGATAAACAGTATTTATTCTATTTTTATTATTCTATTCTACAAACAAATATTCATTTATATGTATTAGATTTGTGTATTCTTTCATAATGGTAAAGCTTGGTGTTCTTTCAGATTGGTAATGAAGAAAACTATTTATTGTACCTCGTGATTCGTTTCATATTCGTTCAGAATGTGTAAAGTATTTAATGTGAGCAACGTATTTTCTTTCAAAATTTATTAAACAGAAAATACCACAAAATGTTTCATATAGTTGAAAAGATAATTTTTTGAAAACTAAGATAGTGCAACATTATTTGTACTACAATAGTTTCGGAAATGACTGTAAAAAACGTTAAAATACTATTAAATGTTTAATTAAAATGCCAAACTTAAAGGATTGATTACCGTAAACTTTCACGCACAATCTCTAATAAAGTACTACCTTAGATAAAGACTTAAATTGCATTTAAGTGCAATAGCTGCGAAATATTAACCTCTAGTTTGACTTAAGCATCTTTATTGAATCTGCTGTGTGTCCTTGGCGAGTTATTTGGTGGTTAATAGATGCGGTAAATAGATCCGAAAATATTTTTCATACTTCAGCTGATTGTATTATGCCTATAACTATCCCGTAATTGCAAGCAATATGCTGTCGAAGTTTATCGGAATCGGATGAGCGATACGCCAGCGCATTAGAGACATGCAGACACATATTCATTTTTATTGATATAGATTTTGATCGTTCCTTCTGAAATACATTTTTTATTCATTGTTTCATTTTTTTTATACATTATAAAAATAAAAGGCATTCTAAGTTTTCCTTGCAACTACTGCGAAATACGTTTCAGAATTTGATAAATTCATTCCACATTTGTACGCTTTTAATAATTGTTCATGTATAAAAATAACCGCATTAAAAAAAGCCCACGATGAGTTAAGATAAGTACTACGAATGAATTTTGTGGCGAAATTCCACATAAATAACATTGAGAAGGATGACTCATACTCGGATGAAGCTATAAATTACTTTCGAGTATCAAGCAAATGAAGAAATGTTCTTCAAACAACCCATCAAAAGCATAAACAATAATTCACGATTTGCTGACTCTAGTTTTGGCGCATGCTCACTTACAAGGAAGATGGTATACTAATTGGCGCGTCTACTCGGCATTCTTATTTAGAGTGGCAGGCATCACATTTGGAAAGTAATTTTCGACTAAGAACATGGGAGCATACGTGTTCGGTTTTCTTTTCATTATTCTTGGGACATTGGTACTGGGAGAAGATCGTGAAGGTGCGTAGCAATTTTTATATTTCTTTACAGTTTTCGAATCCAGTCCTTGATTTTGTAACTTATTTTCAATATTCGACATTTTGATTCGTAGGCGTGTTGTTAAATGATTTGCTTTCGGTTTAAAATCGGGCCATCAATTTTGCTGAAATTTGTTCTGTTGTTTAAATTTGTCTGCTCATAACTTCTTGCGAATAACAATGAAAATTGGAGTTTGAATAATGTGAGCTAAATGAAATTTCTATTTCGTTTTTTACCAAAATTTGGCTCTATCTTTGCTCTTAATCAAAATATATTTTATTGAGATTTCGTGTAGTATAAAAATTTCCTTCTTAGCTTTCTACACAGTTTTCTTTTCTAAATGCTTTTCTTTATGTGTTAATTACTTGCTGCAGAACTAATCTTCGTTTCTCACTCATAAATTTGGTATCTCTTCAATTTTTCGTATTCTTAAACAGTTGCTATCTATAAATTAGATTTTTTTATAAATAGTAATATAGATTTAACGTCATGTAATAAAATGTATGATTTAATTTGAACTGGATTCAGATCTATTCGTTTTTGATGATTCCATGTTGGTATCCCCGTGAAATTTCATTTTTGCTTCTAATGGAGTAATTTTGTTTTTCTGTATTCACTTGATGCTAATTAACTCGGAAACACGTTCTTTTAAATTATTATCCAGAGCATGCACATTTACTTCAACTCATTTATTCCCAATTTTTCCCCCGAAATTTTTGTCTGGATAAGTTGTATATATTCATACAAATTTATGCAACAGTATATTTTATATTTGAATTGTGTTTTGTTTTGATTATGTATACTTTCTGAAAAAGGTATCGTTACAAAATTATTTGCAAAATCAATGAAATCTATATCTATATTTATAATAAAGCTCAATGTGTGTGTGTGTGTGTGTGTGTTGGCGCTCCACAGGCCAGACCGTTGGACCTACAGCTACCAAATTTGGTACATGTATACCTTGGAGGTCGGGAATGTGCACCTCGGAGACCTCTTTTCGAATTTTTAATGAGAATTTGAATTCATTAAAAATGAAGCGAAATGTCGACGTTTTTTAGCTATAGCTTTCGGAAATATAATCGCACAAACATGATTTTTACATCCATGTTTTTTTATTGGCACGTGACTGGATAAAAGAAAACAATGACGGAAGTTCGAATTAAAAAAAAAACTATCATCGCAAATGAAATCTAAAGAAATGCAACTTTTAGCACGTGACTGGATAAAAAAAAAACATAAAATGTGATATTTTCTTTAAAAAATGCAAAGAAAAGGTTTCTATAATCGTTTGCAATATCTAAATAATTAATTCAACGAATCTTCTTTATTCATACAAGATTGAATTTATACAGGATATGTATTCAAATTCCGGTTCAATGGCCAGTTTGTAAAATATTATTAACAGGCATATATATTATTTAATACTATTGATTTGATCTAAATGAAGTAATTAATTACATTTTATGTAGCTTGAGTCAAACAATGCATTTATGAATAATGAGTTTTAGATTTCATCATACTTTGCTCTGTGAGCTATATTTTGCAAAATATTTTTATTAATATTTTAAATAAAAGTTGCTACTTCAATCAGTCTTCTAAATCAATCATTAAAACTGACTCATTTATAAAATTAAAGAATATTATTAGGAAAACGCATTCTTTTAGAACTTTCAGTCCATCATGTTAAAGAAAATATTAATTTCAGGCCAATCAATGCCCGGAATTATTTCATGAATATGTGATTTAATTGAAAATTTTAGAACGCATTACTCATGACGAACCAGCTGGTCGCCAAAGGCGGCTAGTCTAAAATAAGTCTGAGTAAATAACGGCTCGTTTCTATAACCGCACATATTTATGCATGGGTTTTTCGCTGTAATAGAAAATCGAAATCATAAATGTTTCGGACGAATTTCAAATTTGTTCGCTTGCCGTAAAGGAACTCTCTGCTGTGCTCAAAGTTATTGATTGCATCTAGAATGGAATTAAAGCTTCGGGCGTACTGAATATGTATTTGGCCGCAAATGTTGTTTTTGAAATTCCACAATTCTCGAATGTCTCAGCCGATGTGCTTCAATATATATTTAATCTACACTTCAAATCATTATACTCACTTCGTTTTTTTTGTCAAACTTTACGAAAATTTTTGGAAATGATGGTTTTTAAGCTACGTAATCAATTGCGTTCAGTCTGTAACTCTTATAATTTCAAACGTATGACTTTTTTTCGATATATTGTCAGTTTTGAGTAACAAATTCCATGTTCATTTTGAACCACATAAATTTTTAAATATATATTCTATGAATGTATCGATATGTTAGTTGGAACAAAATTTTTTGTAACTTAAAATGATTAACTCAGGAAATGATTGGAGGGAATGAACGGATTGGTTGAAAAGATCGGTGCATTTTTGTCAAATTTATTACTAACTAGCAGGTACTCGACACGTTTCTGCCTTCGAAAAAATATTAAGTGAAATCAATAATTTGGCAATGTTTTATCGAAATAGGATGAACGGATATATTAAAAACGAACAAACAAATATTCTTTTTTATATATTAGATTTGTGTATTCGTTTAGAATTGTGAAGGTTGTTCTTTCGGAATAGTAATGAAAGAAACTATTGTATCTCGTGACTCGTTTCATATTCGTTCTGAATATGATCGAGTATATTTAATTTTAGAAAATGTGGTTCTAATATTTTCCTGTAAAATTCATTAAACATAGGAAATATATATATGCAAAAAAAATCATTAATATTGTTGACAAGGTAATTTTTAAAATGAAGATGGTGCAGTATAATATTTTTGATAGTTACTCCGAAAAACGCTAACATTTAATTAAAATTTTAAAAGCCTCAGGGTTGGTTTCCCCAAAACTTTCTCACACAATGTGTAATAAAGTTGTGACCTCTGAGAATGACTTGCATGGCATTTCTGTATTATAGCAACAGAATATGAACCTTTCACTTGGATTTGGCATTTCTACAGCATCTATCGTCTCGTCGGCGAGTTATTTGGAGATGAATCCTTGGTCAATAGATACAGCTGAGATTCGAATTTTTTTAAATTTGATCAAAAAAATTTAAAAAAAAATTTCGCTATCGGATGAACATTTTAGGAAGACGTAAGAGACATGCATTCATTTTTATTTATACAAGCATGTCCGGTGTGCTGCTGCCGCAGAAGAAATGATTTCAGAAAAATGGTTTGAAATTTGAAATAGCCATCTTGTTTAATTCGGAATTATACATGGAATATTTATTTTCTTGTAAAGAATGAATGGATGATATGAAATGAATCTTTTGATGGAATTGAATGGTATATAAAGAAGTAAAAAAATACATTCTATCATTTTTTACTTTCATTCAAGTATACTTTAGGGAGACGATATTTTTTTCCATCTTCAGCAAAAACAAATTTTCTGATCATCTAATATACAACTGGCCGTATAAAATACGGAGACTTCCGAGGTTCATAAATACGGACGAAAAAAACAAAATTCATTTTTATACACTAGTTATAAAATTCTCTGTTTATAATCCTGGTGCAAGTACAAGCAATAAGTTAGCTAAGTTTCATCGAAATTGGATGAATGGTACGGCAGCGTATAAAATTAAGATTCATTTTTTTAAATATCAGATGAATAATATTTCGCGTTTTTTGTTTCTTTTGAATTGTTAACTTGATGTGTTAAGAATCTTGGCAGTTTGAAAAAAAAAAAATCAAAAACCTGTTTGATATTAATAGACTTTTGCAGAAAATTCTGAAAAATGAAATGAAACAAACGACCTTTATCCGTTCACACCGGAAGTATGGGTTACGCAAATTATTTTAGGAAAACGATACCGGAAAACGATGTCAGATATGCGGAAATGAGTCGCATTTTATCTTCAAATTTCCTTTCAGATGCATGAATTCTTGCTTAGAGCCATTGGGGGGGGAATTTTGGGGGGCAGTTCATAGAGCTGAGATACTGATAGGAGTGCAACCCTACTTTCGTGTAGGACAAGATAAAATCACGTGATTTTGGGACAGAATTTGTGTTGGCTGTAACCACATTCTCCGTTCCCCATTATATTTCAATGGCAGATTTTTCCCCGCTTTTAACTGTTGGAATTTAAAACGTATTTAAGCCATGGTTACCTGTTGCTGTGCAATTGGATGCTAAGAAAAAGCTTCTAAGGATAGTCCTTTATCATTTCATTGGTATTTACAGTCAACATATTCTGTTTATATCCATTTTAAGTCAATTTAAAATTTCCTAACATCGATCACTCAGTGATTTTGGTGTTATAACTCAATAATATTTCATAGTTTGGCTAAGTTATTGTATTGTATTGAATTGATTTAACATGTTACTAAGCTTCGTTTAAACTGATGTAACTCCGTTATATTTTACTTGCTTTATTTTAATCTCGAATGTGTTGCAAGCGCTTGGCTACAAGCTTGGCGGGATTTTTCTCGCCAATACAAGTGTTTACATAAACATTATTGACCGATTAGTAATTGAGTGTTTATTTTAATGCAAATAAAGTTCTTTAAAATTTCTAATAAGTTGTTTCTTTTTAACCACAATTATTGTATTATATCGTGAACAATATTAAATCCAATCTAAATTTTGCAAAACAATTTTTATGGCATATTTACCTTATAGAACAATTTTCCTTAATAATGCTGTAGTGATTGGATTTTCGAAGCGTTAACAAAATAAATGTTCATAGATGGCGCTAGGCAACTAGCGCGAGTGTAATGGAAAGAGTGAGATTATTCGAGTGTTAGCTCTTAGCGAGGGAGTTGCTGCGCAGAGTAACTCCAACGAATCTGGAATAAAATTGTTAAGTTTTTCTATTTGACTATTTTTTTTTTCTAAGCACTCACGAACCAGCCACGACATTTGGCGCAGTCGACAGGATTGAGAATCGAGTGCTATTTTGGATGAATTTAGAATCGAACTTTATTCGATAAAGGTGTGCTTTCGGTATCGATATGGTCTTCCTAGGCAGTGCGAAAAAAGAAGATTTGAAGTTGTTGGCGGAAGAGCTGGGTGAAACTGTTTCATTAGAGATGAAAATTGTGGATTTAAAAAAATTAATTACTGGAAGTAAAAATTACGAGGAAGAGTTTGTGAAGAAACAAATGATAGTTATCATAGAAGATAGAAAAGAGAGAGAAGATCAAAAACGAAAGCAAGAAGAACGAGATTTTGAAGAAAGAAAAATTAAAGAAGAGCGGGAATTGCAGGAGAAACAGGTACGAGAAGAACGAGAATTCGAACTTGAGAAACTGAAGCTGCAATATTCCAGTTTACCAGTGGATGTCGAATTACCTACTCCAAAGATAGAACTCAGGCACGTGATGCAGAAATTTGATGAGAAGAACAGTGATATAAGTTTATATTTGCTGTTGTTTGAGAGGCAAGCCGAGTGGGCTCAAATAAAACGAGAAGATTACGTGTCTCATCTATTAGGATTATTACCAACGGATATAACTCAACTCATCGCTCGAGAGCCAATCGAGAAAGTTAAGGACTATGACCATATCAAAAGTTTGTTAGTGAAACGATTTAAACTCAGCCCGGAAAAATTCAGGCAAAAGTTTATGACTCATTTTAAAAGACCGGAAACTACCTGGTGTGATTTTACTTACGAGCTTAAAAATTATTTTGAGCAATGGATTCAAGGATTAGAAGTAACTACTTTTGAAAGTTTGTCGGGTTTAATCATAATAGAACAGATAAAGCGGAAAGTACCCGCGGATATTAAAGAACATTTTATTGATGTTTGGTCACAATTCACGAATCCAAACGAAACTGCAAGCAAATTAGATGATTATGAAAATGTGCGATCGAACAGTGTGAGGAAAAAGAAAGAATTATATCAAGAGAATAACTTTTCTAAACATCAAACCTACGACGAAAGAGAAGAGAGACATTTTTCGGAACGGAAATATATACCCCCGCAACAACGAGAAATCAGAAATAAAAGCTTTCATAAAAACGAAACTACAAATTCAAGGAAAGTAACAAGAGACTGTTACGTTTGTGGATTGTCGCATTTTGCTAGAGTCTGTCCAAATAGACATAAAAAATCGCAGTTGAGAGAATCGGCGGCAGAAAAGAAACGGGAAGACATTTTAACAGCGGAAATTCAGTCGGAATTAATTAATGGTGAAAAAGGCTTAAATGTCAACCCTTTACAATACGTTGATATTTGTGTGGACAATAGAGAACTGAAAACCCTAGTTGACTCCGGTGCTATGATACCAGTTTTAAATTCAAAATATGTGTCAAGTGAACAAAAAGAAAAAGGAAAAATCATTTTAACAAGTGCATTTGGAGAAAGGATCAACGCTACTCTTTCGAGTTTTCAAATATCATTAAAAGATAAAAACAACGAAGGATTTTCAAGGCCTATTGAGATAGTTGCAGCTGTCACGGATAGAATTCAAGAGCAGTTCATCCTCCCCCCTTCTGTATTAAACTTATTGGGGGAAAGCATAAACTACAGCAGCAGCCAAAACCCGTCTGTATTGGAGGCGCCGATGGAAGAGAGCTTTGATGAATTTATGATTTGTTGTGGCGTGAGTCAGAGCGAAGAACAACCGAGCGGAAATGAAAGCGATTCTTTGGATAAGAAAAACAAAATTAATGCATTGAAAAAAGAACAGAAAAAATGTGATACTTTGCAGTCGGTAAGAAGAAATGTATCTCTTGGAAAAGGAAACTTTTTTATGAATGATGAATTAATATTCCACAGGGATAAAATATTAGGCGAAAAAGTGAATCAGTTGGTTTTGCCCAAAAGTAAGAGACAACAAGTTCTTAAATTAGCCCATGAATCAATTTTCGGATGCCATATGGGATTAAAAAAGACGAGTGAAAGAATTAAATACAGTTTTTATTGGCCAAATATGACGGATGATATTAAAAACTTTTGTAAATCTTGCAAAGAATGCCAGTTGAGGAGTCCGGAAAAAATGATTGATAAAATTCCTATCACTCCTGTTCTCCGTCCGGAATTGCCGTTTGAGATAGTAAATATAGACCTAATAGGACCCATTGAACCTCCTTCTGCTCGTCGGCATAAGTATGTATTATGTCTAATGGACCAGCACTCTCGATGGCCGGAGGCTATCCCTCTTCGTTCGTTAACGGCTAAAGCTACGTGTGATGCTATATTGGAGATATTTATGAGGACTGGAACTATTGCAAGTGACAATGGAACGAACTTTATTTCTAAGTTAACCCAGGAATTCATAAAAAGATTAGGTTGTGCTCCCAGATTTACGACGCCTAACCATCCAGCTGGAAATGGTCTTATAGAGAGATATAATAGGGTGTTCAAAAATTCACTTCATCACATTATCAGAACTGATCCGAGTAACTGGGATAAATACATTCCGTATATGCTTTTTGCGTACAGGGAAGTTCCTAACTGTACGACGGGTGTTTCGCCATTCAAGTTGATGTATGGACGTGAAGCAAGAGGACCTCTCAGTGTCCTAAAGTCGAGCTGGTGTGGTGATATTGCCATTCCGTTAAACATGGAGAAATCAGTTGTGGATTATTTACAGGAGCAAAAAATAAACTTAGAAAGAGCTGCCGAGGAAGCATCCCTCATCGCTTCTGGTAAACAGTAGGCATATGCAGAATATTTTAACCGCCGAACCGCTTCTAAGGAATTTAAGCCAGGTGACCAAGTTTGTTTATTAATACCTGATTCATCGAACAAATTGTATGCCCGTTGGACTGGTCCCAGAGAAGTTATCGAGCATTGCCCTCCACATTCATATAAAGTAAAACTTAGCGATGGAAAAATTCGGCATTGTCATGCAAATAAAATTCGGAAATACTATCCAAGAATTAATGCTGTAGGCATGATCTTTGAAGATGATGCAGACTTTGGAGAAGTTTATTCATCTCCCAGTTGTAAAAATGTATGTTCCTGGAAGGAAATATTTAATCAAGTGGATTTGCGACATCTTTCTGAAGGAGTGAAATGTCAAATCCTGAACTTATTGCGGAATCATCGTTCAATATTTACCGGACAAGTTAGAGTTGCAAAGGTTGGTCATCACAAGATAAAATTAGAAGACGGTAAAGAAAGGAAAAAACCTTATGTGTACAGGATTCCCGAAGCGTTGAAACCTCAAGTAGACTCCCAAATCGAAGAACTCCTTAAACTGGGTCTAATCGAAGAGAGCTCAGCTGATATAGCTTATCCTATAGTCTGTGTAAACAAGAAGGATGGATCTATCAGGATGTGTGTGGATTATCGAGCTTTGAATGCAGTGACTAAAACCGATGATTTCCCAATGGAAGACGCAACGGAATTAATATATTCTATAGGACAGGCAAATGTGATTAGTGTGTTAGATCTTTTGAAGGGATACTATTCGCTTCCCATGGAAGAAGATTCGCGGGATTATACATCTTTTAAGACCAATAGAGCTCAGTATCGTTTTAAGGTGATGCCTTTTGGACTGAAAAATGCAGCGGCAACTTTTCAAAGGGAAATGAACAAAGCATTGTCGCCATACAGAGAATTTTGCCGCGCTTATATTGATGACATTGCTATATTCTCTAATGATATTCCCTCTCACTTGGAACACCTTCATGTGGTGCTGGATAAATTGGAAGAGCTGCAATTCACTGTTAATCTTCCAAAGTGTGCTTTCGCAAAATCTGAAATTTCATACCTGGGACATATAATTGGCTCAGGAAAGCATCAAGCTGATCCAGCTAAGTTAGAAACGATCTCTCATTTGCCCGTACCTGAAACCAAGAAACAACTACGTAGTGCTCTTGGCCTGTTCAACTATTATCGTGATTATATTGCGAATTTTGCCGAGATTGCCTTTCCATTAACGGAACTAACAAAGAAAAGAAGCCCTGATGTATTGCCTTGGTGTGAAATGCATCGTGTTGCTTTTGAAAAATTAAAATCAGCATTACTACACGCTCCTACTCTACATACTCCGAATATGAGCAAACCCTTTGTGATTTACTGTGATGCCTCGTCAATCGGGATTGGCTCGTGTTTATCACAGATTGTTGATGGAAAAATGTGCCCTATAGCTTATGCAAGTCAAAAATTAAACAAAAGTCAACAATCTTGGTCGACAATTGAACGGGAAGCATTTGCTATAGTTTGGAGCTTGAAAAAGTTTGAAACCCTTGTGTTTGGATCCGAGATCCACATTTTTACCGATCATAACCCCCTTCCTTATCTGACCAAGTGTGCTCCTCAGTCATCTCGACTACAAAGGTGGGTTTTCGCCTTGCAGAGATTCAACATAACATTAAAACATTGCCCTGGTTCTAAAATGCCGCATGCTGATGCTCTGTCACGTTTGTTACCAAAATAGACTGAAAAACATTTTTTTTTTGAACTAATATCATTTTTCTATTTTATATATCAATATGTGATTAATGACTATTAAATAATAATAATTTGTGCTTCATATTTATATATAATTAGTTTAATGGTTCTTTATTGATTATCATTTTCTTAATATGTTGAATAATTGGTATTCGCAAATTTGGTTAAGAGTATTATGTGCTAACTATTTGAAATAGGATTAGTTACAGGAAAATAACTTTTTCTAGTGTTTGCTGTAAATTTTCAATTAGCAGTTTTAGTTATGTTTGAAATATCATCTGAGTAAGGTTTATCAAGTAAAATCCTTTCTTAATTATGTATTAATGTTTTCTGAGTGATTATATTCATTATAAATTTGTGTTTATTAGCTGATAAGTGATTATACACATTATTAAGTATATATATATTATTAATGTATATTAACTGATAAGTGAAATTCGTATTATCAGGATGGTATTTGTATACAATTGTGCATTTCTTATTTTTAACACATTGCTCTTTTAAATGTTTGTTAGTAATTAGATCTTCATTTGAGTTAGCTTTGCATTTGTATTTGTATTTATTTTTACTTGGATAATTTGATGGTATTAGATACGTTTGAAAATCCAATTCATAAATTTAATTCAGAGATGTGTTTATGATTTCATATAAACACTACTCTTACGTTGGGGGTGTAGTGATTGGATTTTTGAAGCGTTAACAAAATAAATGTTCATAGATGGCGCTAGGCAACTAGCGCGAGTGTAATGGAAAGAGTGAGATTATTCGAGTGTTAGCTCTTAGCGAGGGAGTTGCTGCGCAGAGTAACTCCAACGAATCTGGAATAAAATTGTTAAGTTTTTCTATTTGACTATTTTTTTTTCTAAGCACTCGCGAACCAGCCACGACAAATGCTTTATTAATAAAAGCGTACAATAAAATCTCAATATTTAATTACAAATATAAATTAATAATTAAAATATTTGTAATTCTTATCATTTTTTTTTGTTGTTGTTTTGGTGATTTTAATAAGCACTAGTTTAACTGTTAATATTCATTTTGTAAAAAATGTTCAATATTTATAATTTATATTGTAAATATGAATGAAAACATTTTTTAAACAATTTTTTTAAAAAAGACTTCCGTCACTTTAATAATCTGTTTTTAAAAAGCTGTTTTTTATCTGTTTGAGAGAATGATGGAAAGCATTTGAGCCTCTAATGTAAAATCTTGAAATGTTTTTAGGCAAAGAAAAGAAATAAAATGTTTATTTAAAGAAGAAAAATAATCACTTTTAATTATTGCACAAAAACAAAGTAAAAAATCTAAATATAATTTAACTCGAATACTTGTGTAATATATATATATATATATAATATAAACTGTTTAGGAAATGAAATAGGATTTATTTTTATAGGATTTCTGGTCGGTTTAACCGGAAATGAAAACCGACTGGACCCATTGCCGGGAAGCAAAATGTTGCGCTGCAGTTTTTGAGTATGCCAACATTTGCGATATGGCGCCAAAAAGGTGTTCTTACTCCCAGATTTTTCTAAAGTCACATGACTCATGTTGGGCACACTTTTTGAGACAGGAAACAATCGACTAGCTCCCTCCATTTATATATCAGCTCTATGGGGCAGTTGCCCTGATTTTTCATTCCTCGCCTCCAATATCCAAAGAGTTTTATAAACGTCTTGAAAAAATAATCCATGAAGTTTTTAACAGAACTCCCATGCTAAATACCTTTTCTAGTTCAAAGAAAAAGCGCATTTTAGGAATTGTGTTTAATCTTTACCCATACTTATTATGAAGCCCAATGTGTGTATGTGTTGGCGCTCTACAGGTCGGACCTGTTGCTACCAAATTTGGATCATGTATGCCTTGGGGTTCGAAAATACGCACTTTTGAGCGATTTTTTCGAATTTTTAATCAGAATTTGAATTAATTACTAAACGGAATTTCGTAATTTTCCACCCTAACTTTCGGAAATATTATCGCACAAAATTCAATTTTACATCATATTAAAGATAAATCTTTTTAGCTATACTAATATTTTAATTAAATTTTTTTTTTATTTTTAATGAATTTGAAGAAAACAATGTATTTATGTATTTTTACGCGTGCAAGATTGAAAGGGAAAAAATTATCTTTTATCTATATTCTGGCATGAGATTGACAAAAAATCTAATTAAAAAATAAACTTATTGCAAACTTTGACTTATTACTTATTGCCGCCTTTGACGACCAGCTGGTTCGCCATGAGTAATGGGTTCTAAAATTTTCAATTAAATCACATATTCATTAGCCTTGAAGTAACTCCGGGCTTTGATTGGCCTGAAATGAATATTTTCTTTAAGATGATGATCTAAAAGTTCTAAAAGAACACGTTTTCCTAATAATATTCTTTAATTTTATAAATCAGTCAGTTCTAATGATTGATTTAGAAGACTGATTGATGTAGCAACTTTTATTTAAAATATTAATGAAAATATTTTGTAAAATATGGCTCACAGAGCAAAGTGTGAAGAAATCTTTAACTCATTATTCATAAATGCATTGTTGGACTCAAACTGCATAAAATGTAATTATTTACTTCATTTAGATCAAATTAATAGTATTAAACAATATATATGCCTATTAATAATATTTTACAAATTGGCCATTGGAAAGGAATTTGAATGCATATCCTGTATAAATTCTATCCTGTATAAATAAAGATGATTTAAATGTTGCAAACGATCATGGAATCCTTTGCCTTGCATTTTTTAAAGAAAATATCACATTTTATATTTATTTTATTTTATCCAGTCACGTGCAGAAAGTTACATTTCTTAATTTTTAATTTGCGATGATAGTTTTTTTTATTTGAACTCCCGTCAAAATGAAGGCAACACGGTGATAAAACCTAATTTTTTCCCTTTGACGTGCTCTTGAAGATTTTATAGAAACTTTAGTTTCTAAAAAATAAATACAAAGCTATCACAGTTTATAATGAAAAAAAATATTGAATTAATGATACAGATATTGCAAACGATTATAGAAATATGCCATTAAGTCAGGATTTCAATGCATATCCTGTCTAAATTCGATCAGGTTTACCGTAAAGAAGATTTATTGAATTAATTATTTAGGTATTGCAAACGATCATAGAAACCTTGGCTTTGCATTTATTTTTTTTAGAAAATATCATTTATATATATTTTTTATCTTATCCAGTCACGTGCTAAAAGTTCCATATCTTTAGATTTAATTTGCGATGACAGTTTTTTTTTTATTTGAACTTCCGGCATTGTTTTATTTTATCCAGTCACGTGCTAAAAACCACGGTTAAAATATTTCTTTAAAAATTCGTTAAAAATAGAAGTTTACATTATAAATTAAAAAAACTGACACCGTTTGAAAGCTAATTTTATAAACTTTAAATTGATATAAAAATCATGTTTGTGCAATGATATTTTCGGAAGTGATAGTGGAAAAATGTCGAAATTTCGGTTAGTTTTTAATTACTTCAAATTCTAATTAAAAATTCGAAAAAAGGGCTCCGAGGTGCACATTTCCGACCTCCAAGGTATACATGTACCTAATTTGGTAGCTGTAGGTCCAACGGTCTGATCTGTAGAGCGCGCGCGCACACACACACACACACACACACACACACACACACATTGAGCTTTATTATAAGTATAGATTAAACATATAAAAATATAACTTTCAACTTGGATCTGTTCAAATGAAATAGATGGTTTTTCTAAAAGAAAATGTAAAGTTTTTGACCTTTTACGGCATTACTTTAATAAATCGACAAGACAAATATAATTCAATATCTTTTCAATTCAAGGCCCAACGGTTAATTTGTAAAACTGTAACATTAGAAATGCATCCATAAAGGGGCCTAAATGGAAGCAAATAATCACATGGTATGCAACATCAGTCTATAAATGTTTTAACGAAATGACGAATGTATCTTTTACCTAGATCCTCTGCTCTGCGAATTAATTTATCAGGATACTTTTCTTACACTAATAGAAAAAAAGATAGAAATAAGTAGAAAGGAATAAACTTGAAACAAATCAGTCTCCAAGACTGTCTGAATTATGAATATTTGTATATCACTATTCAATAAAAGAGGGGAATCGAGAAATATTTGTTGAATAATTCTTGATGCATTGATTATGAAAATTACTCTGCAGTACACGTAAGGCTCGAATGCCAGTGGGCTCTGTTATTAATAATGACATTATAAAAAGATGAATACTTTATTTAAAAAGATCATCTTTACTTTAATTAAATTTTGCGGGACTGACTGATAATTAGAGAGAATTATAGTACGTTATGATTGATAAATGTAAAAGTATAATATTTCTTGGCCTTGATAAATGTATGAGTGAATTATGTGACTATTAAAATTTGAAACTTAAACATATTTTGATGAAGAATCTGTTAAAAGATAACTACATGAAGTATTTAATTGTCAATGACGTCACATGAAGTATTTAACTGACAATTTTTAAGAGTATTAAGATAAGCTGATTTAACTAGCCGGTTTCGCCTTATTGAAGAAAAATATGGTTTAATGTTTTTTAATTCAAGACCCAACGGCTAATTTTAAAGCTTTAATGATAGAAATACATCTATAATGAGGATTTAAATGTAGTGAATAATTACATGACATGTAATATGAGTCCAAAAGTGCTTTAAAAATGAAAGTTAAGCTTTTATCTAAATACTCTGCTCTGTGAATCGCATATATGATATTTTTACACTATTTTAAATTGAGAGATAAGCTTCAATCAATCTCTTAAATTGACTGATTTATGAATGTTTGAATATCACTATACAATAAAGGAGGGCAATTTTAAACTACTTCATCAACTGTTCCAAAGGCGATTCTAAAGATTATTAAAATGCTGATTGTTATAAACTTTTCTATTCAAAGTTTCATACATCGATCAAATTTGATAGCAGAAGACAAACTACAATTTATTTATTTTAAAGTTGAATGTCAAGAATATTTCTCGGAATATGATTCCTTAGGACAAAATGATTACATAAAATTTAGACTTAATATTTTTCGAATTATGTTTATCGACTGAAAATAAAATATTACTCGCATCATTTAAATCCTTTTTGAAAGCAAAACTAAAAATTGAATTTTATGATGAAGCTAACAAATTTTTATTTTAACGTTCAATTTTGTGATTTTGGGGCGTATGAGGTCTTTTGATACTCTATAATTTTTTGTGATAATTATTTAATAAAAAGTGACTAAAATATTTTTTTCTTTGTTGAACTAAGTAGGAATTGAATTTTTTCTAATATATAACATAAAATATTTTTACAAGTAATATTTTTTTTTAAATCAAGTTTTCAACGGTTGTATAGGAAAGTGTGTGTGTGACGTATCCCACCTGGTTGACAGTAACTGTTCGCTCACCTTCCTTCTCCTTCCCGATCACTTGATTCAATGTAATCACACCCATACCTTGTATACAGCCGACCTCCCCGCTACCACTGAACGTAGCAATATCGACAGGATTTGTTGGGTTCGACTGCTGAATAAGTATGGTCCAACCTCACATATAACGATCTGCCAAAATACCATTCCTTTTGGGGTAATTAATAATGTATCTCTCCATCTGTAAACTTTTTAACAGTTGGAATAAAACTGTCCATCTTCGGCATCATATCCTTCAGGGCTTTGAGATGACATGGCACTGTACTTAAATCGTTATTTACTATCTTCAGGTTAATCACACCCATACCTGCATGCGATTTCAAGAAACAGGCTAAAAGCCGTCTTCAAAAACTGGCAAACTCAATGGGATTCGGAAACTAAACAAACTTCATACCTGCAAAGAAAATACGTAGAAAATTGGCCTTCTTTGAATGATCGTGAGCATGACGCAGTTTTAACTCGCCTGAGAATCGGCCACACTAGATTCGCACATTCGTATCTGTTATTAAATGATCCATTGCCTATGTGCTCACATTGTGCATGTGGGATAACGGTTTATCATATCCTTATTAAATGTCCAAATTTTAATGGTCAACGCTTGTTTTACTTCAAAACCACAACAGTCACTTTGTCCTTGTTGCTTGGACACACACTTTTTTCGGCTTCGTTTTGGCATTTTGTAATTTATCAACTTTTTTCCCAATGGAAATACTTTTTCGCAAACTTTTTATTAAACTTTGAATTTAGAAATAAACTTGTTTGGCACAGTATAATTTTCGTATTGGTTCTTGTGCCATAAAACTTCTAACCAAATCAATGTAATCACGTGACTCAAATCAATCGTATGACGCGATGTGTTGATGTACGTGGTGTTTACCTTTCGTTCTGTTTTGTGTTGCAATAAAAGTGTTTGTCAAATCTGAAGTGGGTTTTTGAGTAGTAATATAATAGAGATAATTAACAAAATGGAGGCGGTGTGAAGAGAAAATAATATGGTCCATCGACGTTTTGTGTGAGGATATAAAAGTACCATCAAACCAGGTCCATGCGCCCGAACGCCTTCAAATAATGCAACACTGCCTCAGAAATCAATCATTCGATTAAATTTTTTTCCCCTCAGGGGCTCACCTACTTGAGGTGAGTACGGGTGTCCCAATCCCGAGGTACCCAGGGATCTATACTACCTTTCAATTTATTCTCTTCTACGCCTTCTGCTGTTTACTTTATTTTTCTACCTCCCGACGGCAAGCGAGGGAGTTCTCCCTGAGAAGCTATGGCCGCTCTGTTTGCTTCTTGATTCTCATGGACAGCTAAAAACCCCACGTGTTGGCCGTGCGTGGCGACCCTTTAGACGGGTGGTGCATTCAGATTCCTGATGCATCAATCGGCTGGTATTCTAGTCACATGTCTGGTATACTTAAGGGGATCAAGCGAAGGGGTCACTCCTTGGGCTTGGCGTTAAGGGTGGTGACTGTCCCCGGGGGTGACTCCCAGCGTATAGGTTCTGGTCAGCATTATGGCAAGTACCGAGGTTGGAGAATTTCCAGAGCCGGCAACTACCATTCCTTGTTGGGCTCCGTGGTGGGCGATGCTGCCGGACCCGAATCACTCTCAATGTCATATGGGTTTTTTTCTCACGTTACTGTAGCATCATCCAATTCTCGTTTCATGATTATTAGCACTCTAAACACATTTCATCGAGTTTCTCCTTTCCTTGTAAACAAATTAATACAATCGACAATTGGTGAAGTGCAAAACATTAAAAAAATTACGCTCTGGCGACCTTTTGTTGCAGACTTCAGAAAAACATGCTGTTTTTATTAGAAAACTTATCAAATTGGGAGATTTTCCGATTCAAACATTTTTGCATAAAACTTTAAATTTTTCACGTGGTGTTATCTCTGAGCCAGATCTCATCGACTTGTCTGATGGAGATCTCGTGGCAGAATTTTCCGATCAGCAAGTATGCGCCGCACGTCGTATTAACATCTGACGTGACGGTCAGCTTATACCAACGAAGCACATCGTCTTAACTTTCCAAACACCTGTCCTACCTAAATCCATCAAAGCGGGATACCAAATTTGTAGAGTCCGGCCTTACATACCTTACCCTCTCAAGTGTTTTAAATGTCAAAGGTACGGACATTCGCAGCAAGCATGTCGTAGTAAATCCACCATGTGTACGAAATGTGCTGAACTTGGACAAGACGTAAATAACTGTAATTCAGATACCATGAAATGTGTCAATTGCTCTGGGCTTCATACTGCTTTCTCAAAGTCTTGCCCTAAATGGACTCTTGAGAAAGAGGTAATATCCACGAAAAAACGTATCCTTCGCAGAAGCGAGAAAATTAATTAATGACAGAACTTCAAAAGTTGGTGTAGCGTACTCTGGTGCAATTAAAGCAACAATAATATGTAGTAGTGCCCATACAGATTCTCGCATTACTCAGTTACCACCGACTAGTCCAGTTTTAAAATAAATGACAAAATCACCAGGGGTCTCCACTGTTTCTTCCCTGTCATCCAATTGCCCTGCAATAGATAAAACCACCAAACGCCATCGTAGTAGTAAAGCAAAAATTTCCACTTCATCTTCTCATAAACCAATTCAAGTACATGCAAAGCAAAGAACGAAAAAGAAAGCACTAATGAATCGACACCTTGTAGCGAAACATTTCTTAAAAACTCGTACATCGTCTTCTGAATTCTCCGATATGGAGCTAGATCCGTCAACCTCTAAAAATCAATCAGTTGGGGAGAAAAAGGAAAAACCTCCAGACAAAACCCAATCTTGATGGCCAAATTTGTCTCCTGGAACTGCCGTGGTTTCCGTACTAAGACAACTCAGATTAAAGACTTAATTAATGAAACCCATCCGATTTGTATAGCTCTGCAGGAAACTTATTTGAAACCTTCTGACTCTATGAAAATAAGACATTATACGAAGAGATAATGAATCTGATCGGGCTACAGGAGGTGTTGCCCTCCTTGTATCCCATAATGCACCCTCGTCTGTCATTCCATTACATACAAATTTGCAAGCTGTGGCTGTTCGAGTTTTGAACCCTTCTTTGACGACAATATGTTGTCTTTTCTTGCCACCCAGTACTATGGTTGAATTAAGAGATTTAAATGCCTTAGTGGATGAATTACCATCTCCTTTCATCATAATTGGTGATCTAAATGGTCATAACCCACTCTGGGGAAGTGAAGATGTTAATCCTCGGGGGCAGCTGATTGAAGAGTTTATTAATAACCATTCATTGTGCCTGCTCAATAACGGAGAAGAAACATATTTTCATCACGGAGCAAAACCTTTCATTCGCTAGATCTAGCTATATGTTCACCTTCTTTAGCTCTGTACTTGAATTTTAGAGTAGGAACTGACTTGCTTGATAGCGACCATTTTCCCATATTTTTAGATAAATTAACTGGAAATGATGTAAATCATTCACGTCTACCACGATAAGTTTTTCGAAAAGCTGACTGGATAGACTTTACTTCAAGGGCTCTGATAACACGGAATATGGTAGAGAATGGGGACTTAAATGACGTTGTAAATTCTATAACTGACACTATTATAAAAGCTGCAGATGCTTCTATCCCAAAATCGGGGTCAAGAAAAATCAAAAATAAAAAAAACCATGGTGGAACCCAGATTGTACAAAAGCACAAAAAGATCTTAAAAAGGCCTGGAATGTTTTTAGGCGGCGTCCTACAACAACTCATTTGATTCTTTTTCAAAAAGCCAAATCTATAGCAAGACGAGTTAAGCGGCGAAGTCAAAGGTCTTATTGGATCAAATTCGTATCGGGTATAAATTCTTCTGTGACTTCCAAATGTATGTGAACCATCATTTGAAAAGTGTGCGGTATATATCCTGATCATTCCATTTATTGTCTTAAAAAGAATGATAAAGACATTTCCAGTGTACAGGAGATGGCTGATGCTCTTGCAGAGGCTTTTGCCTTTGTGTGTTCATCGAGTAATTACAAGGAACCCTTTCTTACGCACAAAAAACACCAAGAAAGGATCAAATTACACTTTAAAACGAAAAGGCATCTCTCGTATAATGCTGATTTTACTATCTTGGAATTGCGCAGAGCATTATCTGTCAAGAAACAGACAGCACCGGGACCGGACGGAATTACCTATTCAATGCTGCAACATTTACCTGATAGATCCCTTCGAAATCTTCTGTTCCTATATAACAGAATTTGGAGGGAGCATGTGTTTCCTGATAAATAAAAATTTGCTATAATAATTCCTGTACCAAAGCCTGGAAAGGATCCTCATGAACCATCTAACTATAGACCAATAGCTCTGACCAGCTGCTTGTGTAAGGTCTTCGAAAAAATGGTAAACGCACGCCTCGGTCATATACTGGAGAAAAATGAATTCATTTCTCCTTTCAAAAGTGGTTTCCGAAAGAATCGTTCAACAATTGATAATCTTTTGGCTTTGGAAACGGATATTCGAACTGCCTTTATGAAAAGGAACCATTTGGTATCGGTGTTTTTCGACATAGATAAAGCATATGATCGAACATGGAGATACGGGATCATGAAAAATCTTTAAGACCTCAATTTTTGAGGGCAGTTGACCCTTTTTATTCAAAATTTTTTACACCTTAGATATTTTAAAGTACGGCTTGGTAATACCTATTCCAATGTTTTTAGTCAGGAAGGAGTTCCACAAGGCTGTATATTAAGTGTGACACTATTTGTATTAGCTTTTAACCCTATTTTATCTGTTATACCAGCAACTGTTAGCAAGACGCTATATGTAGATGATATGCAAATTTCTTGCTACGCCCGAGACATGCGATGCATTGAAAGACAGCTTCAGAAAGCGATAAATAGCATTGTAGATTGGTCAAATAAACACGGCTTCACATTTTCCCCTCAGAAAACAGTAGCTACGCACTTCTGCAAACGCCCTCATCATCCGGAGCCAGAGTTGTTATTGAGGGGTAATCCAATTTCCATTCAAGATCAACACAAATTTCTAGGAATAATTTTTGATAAAACTGACTTTCCTATCGCACATTGCATATTTGAGGAGTAAATGTCTGAATTCATTAAACATTCTGAGAGTTTTATCCAATACTTCTTGGGGTGCTGATCGAACGTGCTTGCTTAGTCTACCGCGGTATTATTCGATCAACAATCGATTATGGATGTATTATTTATGGCTCTGCTAAACGATCTTACCTTAAAAGTTTTAACGTTGTCCATCATCAAGCTCTCAGATTGTGCATTGGAGCATTCAGGACATCACCAGTAGCCAGTTTATCTGCTGAGGCGTTTGAGCCTCCTTTGTCTAATAGAAGAACGAAGCTATCATTATTTTATTTCTACCGTATTTTATCCAATAAACGACATCCTTTTCATAAGAAAATCCGGAATGACGTTGGCGACCGTTTAATTCCCGCAAATCCTACATATCTCATTTGGGATTGCGTATCCGAAGAATATTACCAAATGATTTTAGTGATATACACATATACGCGGATGATAATCTGAATTCAGCTCCATGGATAGAAAACAAATTGCACGACGAAGACCCTTTTAAACAAGTTAGAAAATCGGACACTGATAGCAGGGTTTTTATTTCACTTTATAAACATCATCGGGAATTTTATTGCTCTTATGAACCCATTTTTACGGATGGTTCTAAGTCATCTGATCATGTGGGTTGCGCATTTGTCCATGGTCGTCGCATTATAAGTTGTAAACTTCATCCTTTTACTTCTGTTTTTACCTCTGAATTAACTGCTATTTACTTAGCCCTCAAATATACTGATGAACAACAGATCCATAAGTCTGTTATTTACACAGATTCTCTGAGTGCTCTGCAAGCTTTAAACTCGTCTCTCTTGATCATCCGCTTCTACAGGAAGTGAAGAAGATATACCGCCTTCTATGTGGAAAAAATATTAGTTTTGCTTTCCTGGATCCCATCGCATGTGGGTATTTCTGGAAATGAAATCGCAGATACAGCAGTCAGCGAGCGTCCATTTGCCCCAACGTCTTTCTTATAAAGATATGCGCACAACTATAATTCGTTGCTGCTCTCGCCAATGGCAAAATCAATGGGACATGGAGACTAATAACAAGCTCCATTTTATTAAACCACAATTGGCCAACTGGTCTTCAAAACTAAGTAGACGCTATGATGTCATTTTATCCCGACTACGTATTGGTCACACTCGCCTGACACATAGATTTTTACTTTTTTCCGAGCCTGCCCCAACATGTGATGATTGTGGAGTTATGTTAACTGTTCGTCACATTTTAATAGAATGCACCCGCTTTATTGACCTTCGGCGTAACTATTTTAAACCCAACAATTTTAACTTGGATTTTTTTATTGGGTGAGACTCATCACCCAAACAGTTTCTTATATATTAAAGATGCGGGAATTTTACATGGAGTTTAGTCTGATTTTAATAACTTTCACCCTTGTTTAACATTTGAGTAGCTTGAACACAAGCAATTACATTTTTTACAATGCAGAACTAAGTTTATCTTAATGGAGAAATTTTACACTGTTTCGGCGCAGTATATTCTATATCAGGATCTTGCGCCAGAAATTCAAATCCAAATCCGATTAAATTTTAATTTCAATTGATTTAACTTTTATTAATCACATTGAAAAATTAATTGGACTGTTAAGCAGAAAATAATTTAAGTTGGGGATTATTCCTATGAATTTTTGCAGTGGCTTCTTCGGATACAGACGTCCGGGGCGCTGTGACCAGGGCTGTGCAATGGATGGAAGCTCAGCGCCGGGAAGACTACAGCTGGGGCGGTTTCACCCCCCGTGCCGTAGTGGCGCTTACTCTGTCACAGGAGGTGGTGCCCATTTCTAAGGACGAGATGACCATCATGACGAAGCAGCTCAATATTTTGCTATCTCTGGAGCTTGGAAGGTGAGTTGTGTAATTTTGTAACTCATGTGGTTAATTAATTCCACGAGAGGGCGCTCAGCACTTCTTCCGGTGTTATTCAGCAGTCAGAGGGAAGAGGGCAGAGAGTTCCCGACAGCAAGAGGATTCAGACGTCCGTGCACCGAGAAGGGTCGCTACCGGAAACCGTTGAGACATGATCCTCTTCAAAGGGCCGAAACTGAAATTCTTGTGTTAAAAGAATTCATCTGCAAATGCTCAAGGTGCCACTCGTAGGTGGGAAAGAGCTACTGAACATATCTACTTAGTTTAGTTTTTTAGTTTAGTTATATTAACGTCCCGTTTAAAGCAACACGAGGGCTATTTTGGGACGGACTCGTAATTTTAAACCACGTTCAGATGACGAGGATGACACCTGAAGTGGCACCCCCCTCTCCACACCACACCAGCGGGAGGACGTTTGGCCTGACAGATTTAACGTTCAAGATACCCCCTCACACGACGGATCTTCGATGGAATCGAGTCTCGAACCTGAAACCCTTCGGTTCCGAAGCCGAGACCTTACCACCAGGCCACCGCGGCCCCAAAAACATATCTACTGTTAATCTCCATGACATCGCAATTCATTCTTCATCAATGAAACTTCATTGTAAAAATCATCTTATTTTAATCATTCAGTAAAAGAATAATTTGAACCAGTAGACTGTTGCATTAAAACCAATCACACCCACACTCATAAAAAGCGCCGTGTCCAGAAATGTGGTGAAGTCGCGAGTTCGTGTAAGAAACTTGGAGATAGTACTTGTTGGAGAATTTAACGTTATTTCCTGCAGATATATGCATTGCCAAGTTAAAAAACAAATTTGCAATTCTAGTTTAGTTATCTGATTACTTTCAAAGGAAATATTTTTCGAAAAATAGGGTTCTTTAAAAAATATTTAAAACTATGTTTTTTAGATGTATTGCCAAGTATAATGCAAAATACTATTAATACAACAAAATTGTTTGAAAATATATTTTGGGAAATAGGAAAATGTGTAGTAAATTTTAGTGAAATTTAACCAAAACGATTAACAGTCTACACAAAATGGTAATGCAGCAATCCTTTTTTTGCTTTGTACACAAGCTATATAACGGTGAATAATATGAATCAACATCCAAGAAACATTTTGAGATGCAAAGAAGTTACGGGTAAAAATACACGTGCATATGCATTTTTTCCATAAATTTACAACTTAATTTTCCTAAAATATCACTAAATGAAAAAGTATTTCACCAAGAATGAAACACTTGGTTCATTCCATTGCCCATATTATGTAAAACACGAGCTAAATTTTTTTAATGCAAATACCTCTTAGATTTTAGATATATCATATTAACGGTGAAATTTTTTTAATGAAAATTAAAGTTTTGAGAACAGTGGAACTGAAGACAAATTTTTGTTGAAAAATCTGTAACCCTGGATGGTAGGCCTTTCTTTTCCTAGAAAAAATAAACTGTTTTGGGAAGAGGAAACAAAGAACAATAAAAATCTGCCAATGTGGTCGATAATCGACATTTTTAAAGTAGGCAGAACCTCAAACGGAAGCGTAATAAACGCGAAGTATTTAAATTTCTCATATTACTAAGTATAAGTTATTGTAATCGTCAAAATTTCTAGTTTGAAATCTGCTCGTTTTAGACCTCCCCGATTTCGAAAAACCCGTTTTTGGAAAATGTCTGTCCTTCTCTGAGGAAATTCGAAAGTTTTTTCATCGAGAACGATTACATTTCGATATGCGGTCTTTACACCTAATTGCAGATAATTTTGATTAAATTTTAATATTTCGAATTATAAATTCTTCTGAATTCAATAATAAATGCGTATAATTTGAAAAATATTCACTTATATAGATAACCGACTCTAATCTGAGCTTTATTTTGCTGCATTCAAAGGATTTATCTCAAATAAATCGAATCATTTATGAAGGAATAGAAAAACATGTATTCGAGAAAACTTGACTTTATATTTAAATTTAATATCTTCATAAGTTAATAATTACTTGAACAAAAAAATTATTAAAATTAACTGAAAACTTATCAAAGACATGATGATAATTTTTATAACCGATTTTGAAGCAAGCGGTTTTCGAAAATAATATGCAAAATAGTTTTATTGTTGAAACCGATAGTAAGTAGCGTTGAATTTAAATTATAACAAACTAATGTCTTTAAGGGGGTAATAGATATTGTTCTTGTTCTACTATAAGGTTTCCCCTTTCTCCTCGCATAATAATTCTCATTTCTGCCGTAAAATTTAACTATTTCCGCTTCTCCGAAAATAGTTAAGGGCTTATAAAAAGCCAGATAGGTATATACATTTTTTTAAAGTTGTGGATGAAACTCGATGTTGATACAGTTTTTTTTCCCTTCAAATATTAATTCATTTCTATTTAGTCGCCAAAGTAGCTAAATCCGACACCAGATGGTCGTTAAGCATGTCGTTAAACTCTGAGATACTGACACGGCATCCGACCATCTATTCTTATAATAAAGCTCAATGTGTGTGTGTGTGTGTGTTTGTTGGAGCTCTACAGGTCACACCGTTCCGCCTAGTGCTACGAAATTTGGCATGTGTATACCTTGGACACCGGGAATGTGCACCTCGGAACCTTTTTTTCGAAATTTTAATTAGAATTTAAATTAATTAAAAATTAAATGAAATTTTGGCGTTTTTTCGCGATAACTTCCGGAAATATCACACAAACATGATTTTTACATCAAATTAAAGATAAAAAAGCTGTCTAAGGGTATTAGTATTTTATGAAACTTAAGCTTCTATTTTTAACTAATTTTCAAAAAATATTTTTACCACATTTTTTTAACAATATATTTCGGACAAAAAATAAAGTTTAATCTGCGCAAGCACGCCAAAGGAAAAAAATAGCTTTTATCGACGTGTTACCACGATATTGGCAGAAATTCAAATTTAAAAAAATCAACTTCATTGCAGATTAAATCTAAAGAGATGTAACTTTCAACACCTGACTGGATAAAATAAATATTAAATGTGATATTTTCCAAAAAACAAATGTAAAGCTAAGATTTCTCTGATCGTTTGCAATAACTGCACCATTAATTTCATAAGTTATCTTTATTTACGGTAAACATGATTGAATTTATGCATGGACTAATGGCTAATTTGTAAATCATTAGTCATAGGCCTGCATATTGTTTAGTACTGTTAACTTGATTTAAATGAAGTGAAAAATTACATTTTACGTAGCTTGTGTCAAAGCATTGATGGATAACGAGTTTTAGATTTTTTCATACTTAACTCTGTGAGCCGTATTTTACAAAATATTTTTACTAATATCTTAGACAAAAGTTGCTACATCAATAAATCTTCTAAAATCGACCATTAAAACTGACTGATTTATAAAAGTAAAGAATATTATTGAAAATCGTGTTCTTTTTAGGTCTTTCCGTTCACCATCTTAAAGAAAATATCAATTTCAGGCCAATCAATGCCAGATTTACTGATAATCAAATGAATATGTGTTTGTGTATCTGAATAAATAAACGTGTTTTTTAAAAAAACCTTTAGTTAAAAATGAAGCTAACATTTGGAATTTTTCTGCGATAATTTCTGAAAATGTTACAGTAGAAAACTGTTTTTTAAACCTTCTTAAAAAGGCCTTTTTTCCATTGATAATAATATTTTAACCTATAAATTCAGTTCATATTTTTAATATATATTTTTTAAATTCTGTAACTATATTTTCCAATTATTAATTTCTCACGAAATGAAAGTAGAATTTAACCAGCAAGAGCACGTTAAAAGTGTACCAGTTCTTTGTCGTCACTTTGACAAAAACTTACTGAATGATTAAATGAACTTTTATTGTAAATTAAGCCGAGGAAAGTCTGATGCTCAGCACGTGTTGAAATGGTTGTGTAATGTTATGGAATAAATATAATTTCCACATAATTCCACAACTGCTGATTGCAAATCATAGAGATACGCAAAACAATGAACAAATAATCGTAAGGCTTCTATAATACGAGTAACGTAACTATCGAAGTTTAAACACATTTGGCTGAGAAATTATAAAGAGGGCAAGATACATAAGTATTGAATTGAAATTTTTAGTCCCCATTACTCTTGACGAACCAGCTGGTCACCAAAGGTAGTTAGTAATAATAAGTAGGAATTGAATTTAAAAAATATATTACTTGTTAGGATTTTAATTTGAAAAATATATTTTTTTTCTGGGAATTCTAAGAAAAAGAATAAATTTCCTTTTTGTTTCGTTGCAGTTTTTATCCGCTAGAGCATTGCATTCTTTCATGTCAGCGTGTGTGTTGGGGGGGGGGGGAGGATTCTTGGTTCTAAAATATTTTTTTTAAATCCCATACAGATTTATTTTACTTTAGCCAATAAAAAAATACACTGCATTTTCTCATAATGAAACCATTGATCGTCAGTGATTATAATTTTTTTTTATTTCAAATAAATTTGAGGGTTTCTAAAAATTAGTTAGGCTTTTATCAAGTTCTCGAATTCTTTTTGTGAACTATTTGTGTCACCTATTCTCAATGATCCTTTGCACTCGGAAAAATAATTCGATGCCTATTTCTCCTAATACCTGGCCTTGTGTGTTCACTTAAAGAATAAATATGAAGCTGAATTTCGCCGAAAAGCGAATCTGCATCTTCTCGCCTATCAAAAGATTATTTTCAGTAATCTCAAAATAATTAATGAAACATGGAAATGATGATTATTAATAAAATCTGGGATGGTGCCCGAGGGTGAAGTTTCCTTGTTTTATCTCGCATGCGAATTTTATGATGACCAAATTTGATTATAGAAAATAAATGATTGATTACCCAATGCAAATTTAGTTATTGCATTTGGTATTCAGGGTGCGTAGCGTCATGAGGAGACCTAAAAAAGTGCTTAAATTTGAAAACAGTTTATAAGCACATTAAAAGTGCTCAATTTTCTTGAAGTACAAAGACGTTATTTTTTGTTTTAGCACAATAGCACCTTATATTTCTGCATTCATTAATACGCTAAATAAATGCCGTATTTGTTTGCTGGATATTGGCTAAAGAGGAAACCGATGAAAGGGAAGCATTCGGTGGAGGGATCCAAGAGTTTAAACCCATGTTCAGATAATGGTTCATGAACGAAATGCAATTAAGGACAAACTGGTTGCAGCTCGAAAAACGTTTGCACTTTTTACATGTAGTGTTCTGAATTGTTCTCTTCTCATAAAAGCTGAATTAAATTTTTGGTAAAGATAGTTTTTTTCCCATTTTCATTGTACTTTTTTAAAAAAAATCTAAACCCAAAAGACATCATTTGTTTTACAATATAAGACATTGTGCAGATATTATAGAAATTCAAAATTAACTATTAAAATTTAAAAAAATAAAAAACATTTAAAATTAATTTTTAAAGAATTTCAATAAAAATGATGCATTATAATAAAACGGAAAATAACTTAGGATTAGAAAATGCACAGGTTTACTTATGCGTATGTGCACAAAGCTGCTTAATTTTTCTGGCTAGGGTACTTAACAAGGGTTTAAGTTTCGAAGCACTTCCTCACTGCGCACCTCACGGTCAAAGGGAATACTCTAAATGCTTTCACTTTTCCGCGCCTCATCCCTTAATGGAATGGAATCGTTGAAATGCGGACTTCTCGGAACCTATTGATGAAAGGACTTCTCGGAACCCATTGATGAAAAATACATGGAAGAAGTTTTAGCCGGATAGTATCAAACAAGTCCAAGTGCCTGTGAGGATGACTGAAAAGATTTTGTATCTGGGCAGGAATATGGGTAAATATTAACGGCTTCATGAGCTGGTGGAAGAACATATTTGGCGATGGCGGAATAGTGCCAATGTGTAGGTTGAATTCCGCCAAAGATCGAACCTGAGATGTTTGGGTTTGAAAAGTCCAGTAACTTATCCCTTCGACAAAAAGCGATCGCTGATGTCTAGCAGCTGTTACTGGCTTATTAAGATGTCACCACACATAGCCCTAATCATCGAAGAGTTTATGGAGCTGCATTCCGTATCATAGTAAAAAGCCGCGAAAGAGAACTGATTTGGAGGGAAAAACAATAGGCGTAACGAGCCAACATCCTTTCGATGGGAATGAGAGATTCTGAAAGTGGGTGTGTGGGGGGGGGGGGGGTATTATTGTTGCATCTTAAGTTCAGAAGATTATCAAAAGGTGCAGTAATTGCCTGGTAAGGCAATGAGGCAATGCGTGCTATTGATTCATTTAATTGTAATGCTATCTCATTTTCGTCAAATTTAAAGGGTAGCCAGTGACAGTTGTCTTTAGTTTTCTTGTTACAAAAAACGCTTCCTTTATATGTAAAAACTAGCCGCCTTTGGCGACCAGCTGGCTCGCCATGAGTAATGAGTTCTAAAATTTTCAATTAAGCCGCATATTCATTAGCCTTGAAGTAATTCCGGGCATTGATTGGCCTGAAATTAAAAATGTGTTTTTCAGTGATGTTGCAAAAATATTAAATGTTTTTAAAGAAAGCGAAAAAGGAAAAAACCATTATTGAATAAATGATACAGATATTGCAAACGATTTTAGAAATATGCCATTAAATCGGGATTTCAATGCATATGGTGTCTAAATTCAACCAGATTTACCATAAATAAAGATGTGTTGAATTATTTAGATATTGCAAACGGTTTTAGAAACCTTTGCTTTGCATTTATTTTTTTAGAAAATATCACATTTTGTTTTATTTTTATCCAGTCACTGCTGAAAGTTGCATTTCTTAAGATTTATTTTGCAATGTTAGTTTTTTTGTATTATTTGAACTTCCGTCATTGTTTTCTTTTATTTTATCCAGTCACGTGCTAAAAAAAGCATGGTTAAAATATTTCTTTAAAAATTCGTTAAAAATAGAAGCTTAAGTTATACATTAAAACACTGATACTATTAGAAAACTAATTTTTTAATCTTTAAATTGGTGTAAAAATCATTTTTGTTCGATATTTTCTGAAGGTATAGGGGAAAAACATCGAAATGTCGCTTAAATTTTAATAAATTCAAATTCTAATTAAAAATTCGAAAAAAGGGCTCCAAGGTGCACATTCTCGACCTCCAAGGTATACATATACCAAATTTGGTAGCTGTAGGTCCAGCGGTCTGGCCTGTAGATCGCCAACACACGC
>JAPMOQ010066653.1:161975-212198 GCA_026543055.1 Argiope trifasciata | reverse complement strand
CACACACACACACACACACACGCACACACTGAGCTTTATTATAAGTATGGATATAGATTAGCTGGTACCCGGCGCGTTGCTGCGGCAGAAGCAATATTCTTGGAAATATCGTTCGGATTTAAAACATCTGTTTTGTTTAATTAGGAGTATTGTCTTAAATGAATACATCCATCGAAGTTAAAGGTATTTAAAGGAGAAGTGTATAACTAATTTTTATTCTTTTCCTTTTTATTTTATTCAAGAGCTTTAGTGTAAGAAATATTTTTTTTTGTTTTACCATCTTTAGAAGAAACAAATTAATTTCTTGATAACAATACTTGGTTAATAGATGCGGTAAATATTCACAAATATTATTTATATATTGTATAATTGTACTCTGCCTATAACCATCCCGCAAGTGCAAGAAATAAGTATTAAATGTTTTATAACAATCCGATGAGCGGTTCGGCAGAGCACAAGGCATGCAAGTTTTTATTAATATAGATAAGCTGATTTTGTTTGAGTATTTTTTTCTTCACAATGGAAGCATTGCCCTTTTATTATAATTTCCTATATAACAAGAAAGATTCAGCTTCGTAAAGTCTAAAGCAAAGATTGCACAGAGCTCTCGAGATGTTTACGTGATCAATTTTTTCTTTAATTTTCTCTGCTCTAAACGATTGCAGTTTTTTATTTTTAGGAACTTTTCGACGCGGAGCATGAGCTTGAGTCGCTTGGCATTGTACGTGAACGCTTTGTACGCCACTTGCCAGGATCCTCGGAACTTCCATGGCCAGGACCTGGTCCGAATCTTGCGAGTTCGGACGGATGCTGCCCTCGTCAATGCGTCGGACTTCAGTCTGCCCGTGGTCTTCATTTCCCTCTGTCTCGCCCAAGACATCAGGTACCAGGATGCGAACCACATCGTCAACATGTACCGGAGCCACAGAAACAAAACAGGTATTGTTTGCACCTCTCATTAGTTCGCTCAACCCCTTTTTATAGGAGAGCTCATTCACAGATAGAACAGAGAAGGAATAATCATAACGGGACAGGGATGCCTAGTAGATAACGGGGAAGACGCACTACACCTATGCCAGGACACCTACGTTTTAATTTTTAGATTAGGCAACTGTTGAAATCGTGTAATTTCCGAATATTTATCCGCTCATCTCTAAGTACGATACATTCTTTTCCAGATTTACAAGCGCTGAGCCTTCTGGGGTTGACCTGCATTGCCCAGCTGAACCGTTCCGCCATCGACAGGCAGTACGTGGATTCGTTTGCAGCCGTCTTCTTGCAGAACTTCCAGAACATCGCCCATTCAAGTGACGTTTACACGTTGGCACTCGCTCTGCAGGTTGGATTTTGTTTCATTTATTTCGATGTCAGAAGGGTCATCTTCGGTTTCTGTTCCATTGTTTGTCACGGGACATTTCTGTCTTTTCTTCACCGTTTCCATTTATCAGAAGATGACTACTGCTCTTGTGGAGAAGTCGGTGATCCCACCCACTTTTCGGCATCCTGACCTTTTACTTTTATGGCACCTCAGAAAACTCATCTTGTGGCCAGTCCTCCCTATAAGAGTTCGATGTCAAATTGACTCGACTCCGTATAGGACAGTGGTGGGGAAACTTTTTTTAAGAGGGGCCATTTGTAATAACTAGACGATCGTAGCGGGCCAAAGAATAATGCTTAATCGTTCAAAACTTTGTGTTCTATAAACATATACATATATTATTACATACACTTATTATTTTAATAGTAAAAAAGCAAAAGGTAAGGAAATTATAAGCACAAAATATAAAATGAATTTAGTATAGTTCTTGATGTAAAGTATTATCACTTTATTTTCTGGTGTCATTACTGGTTGATGGTGCATGAGAAAAATGAAATTGAGACTGTTTTATCAAAATTTCATCATAGTCCGGTTCCATTTGCGAAGCAGAAATTCTTAAAACTGATGAAAGGTGCTCATCTGTAATTCTGTTTCTTAAAGAAGTTTTCCCAAGCTTCATTGTTGAAAAGATTTGTTCTCATATATAAGATGAGCCGAACATTGTCATTATCTTCATTGCTAACTAATGCTCTTGCGCGGGTGTTTGTTGAGGCAGTGGGGGTTTCGGGAATTACACAAACAATTACTCGAGTCACAGCGGGTCGTTGCAGATGACTGACTAAGTCGCTAACTAACTGATCTTCGGGCGGCCTCGCTTGTATTTATACCTACGTACAAGGATTGGAGTTAAGCGGTTCTTTCGGAAAAACAGAACAATGAATCGAAAATGCGAGAGTATCTGGAAGTTTCGAGCGAAGAGGAGTCAGCTGTTTGGGTCGGATGGATTTGTCCAGAATACTACTGTGTTTTGAATATCCCCGCAGGTAGTTTTTATGCGGGTCGTCAAATTACGAAGTAAGAATGCGTTCAAACATTCTCACGACGGCACTCTTAAACGGGCCGGATTAAACCTTTCAGCGGGCCGGACTTGGCCCGTGGGCCGTAGTTTCCCCATCACTGGTATAGGACATACACGTTTCACATATAAGCACCTCATTTTTGGAGAAAGCGCACCCATATGTTCCACTTCTCATACTAATGTTACTGTTAAGCCTATTTTGATCGAATGTCCTTCTTTTAATTCCCATCGCCAAATTTTTTTAAATTCCTTATCTGTTACCTTGCGTGAGATGGATGAAACATACCATCCAAATCTTTTTAATTACTTGAAAGCTCTTTGTTTTTTACAGTATATTTGATAACCTATGCTCTTAGCTTACATTGGAAATTTTCGAGCCATTTTGCCAATTTTACCTGTCTTACGTTAATTTTTTCATACTCATGTGTTCGATACATTTCATGTGGTTTCAATAACTTACGCCTGCTTTTAAAATCATGTTGTTTTAAATGTCTGTTCAAATTTTACCATATGCTTGGCGCAGTTTGGCCAAGGGTGGCTCTTGCGCCAATAAACCACACACAACCCACCAGAAACATCATCATCGCTAGAAAGTCTACGTTACAAAACAGTGTTTGGTAATTCATCTTCTAAAAGAAGAATCATAAATGTGATTAATCCTCCTAATTGATCATGGAGAACTGTTAGTTAAATTAGCCTTATGGATTTTTTAGGGTATTATTTAATTAAGTTTTAATACACCTCGCCTTATTCGTATGTTGTGTTGTGTTGTGGCTTATCTCACCTGGTCGACAGAAACATCAAACGAGGTCCATGAGCCCGAAAGCTTTCAAACGATGCAACCTCGAGACTGGAGAAGAGCTGGCCTTTATCGAAACCTGTGTAGGCCGAAATGTGGGCCAGAGCAGCTTGAGTCGCATTGCATAAAAGAAAAACCGACTGAGGGGAAACATTCGGTAAAAGGATACTAGAGTTTTAACCCAATGTTAAGAAAATGGTGATTGAACTTTTTTTCCCTTCGTTTTTTCAACCTTGGGCACCTTATTGAAATATTGGAAGGGTTATTCCGAAAGAGAGAAATACAACTTATGATGAACTGGTTGCAACTCGAAAAACATTTCAACTTGTTATACATGTAGTGTTTTAAATAGTTCTCTTATAAAAGTTGACTTACATTTTTGGTAAGGATAGTTTTTAATTTCATTTTTATTATTCTTTTCTGTTTTTGTCAAAACCAAAAAGACATCTTTTGTTTTACAATGGAAGACAATGAGCATATATATTGTAAGAATACAGACACGAATATTAAAATTTTTAAAAAATGCACATTTAAAAACTTTGAAAAATTTCAATAAAAATTTTTGCATTATAATAAAACGGAAAATAATTTTGATTTAGGGAATGTGCAGGTTTATATATGGGTACATGCACAAAAGATGCTTAATATTTTTGCCTATGGTGCTTAAAAAATGCTTAAAATTTCGTTTTTGCTGCAGTTACTCACTACGCACTCTTAACATATCATATATCAAGCTTGTCTCATGTACAAGGATGTATTCACCGGACTAGTTTTGGTTCGTGTGCAATGATTCCCACTTCATTGCAGGTTTTGCGTGTTGTTACCGGCGACCCCGTGGACGTGAGTCCACTGATCGAGAAGCAGTCCTCCGATGGATCCTTTGGAAGCCTGCTGGGCACCTACTACGCCCTGCCGGCTTTGCTTGGCAAAAATGTATTTGCCATCAAAGACATTCGCTGTGGGAAGGACGACCCTCTAGGTAAAGAAGATTGGTCTTTGTTTCTGTTATTTCTCATGCCTATTGCCATTGATCCGAGCATGGTCAAATCCTTCTCATCCGTTATTATTTACTAGCTTTTACTCGCGACATCATACGCTTGGAAATTTTAATGTGTATGTATGAGACGGTTTGATCAATTCCGTTATTTCAATCCCGTTTATGGCGTTTCAGCTGATCTAGATGTAGCCTGTCGCTCCGCTCCCTTTATTCTTCTCAATTCTGCTTCGACTCTTAACATCTAGTGTCTCTTATAACCAGAACTTGATGACTCCTTTTCTAAAGATTAGATTGCCGTTTTCAAGGCTTTTCGAAAATCTATCAAGAAATAACAAATCAAAAAAAGATTGAAACGATCCTAAAAACAATATACTTAAAACTTGAAGCATGTACGGAAAATATATAGCATAAAAATACGACTTAACCCATTTTAAAGCATACAACTAACCTGAAAACAATTTACAGTGTGAACCCTAAATAAAACAGCAAATCGAATCTTTCTTTAAAAATCATTTCAGTTATTGATCCAGATTGAGATGGATACAATAGTATTATACTCATAATTTTTAAAATTTTAATTTAAATGAAAACACAATTGTAAACAATCACGCTCGAACTTTCAATGCTAGTTTGGGTAACGCGCATGTTTGACTTTCTGCGTCAGTTGGGATTAGAAATTTTTCATTTCCTTTATTCTATTTTCTTTCAATTTAAAAGTACTTTAGAATCAATCTGAAAGATCGGTTCATTAACAACATTTGATTTTAAATACATCAAACACTAAGAAATTAAACAGAATCGTTTGAAATATTTGGTTGAAATTCTGCTAACTCTAACTGGAATACTGTTGGGGGGGGGGAAACCCGGAGCCTTACTGATCTTTGGCGTGATTTGGCCTCAGCTTTTTGGTGCAAAAGTTAGTTTTTAGTGAATAAAAAATGAAGCACTCAATGAACCGGAATAAAAAGTAGCCTATGTTTGTATTCTTGACTATAATCTATCTCTGTGCTAAATGTCATCCCATTCCGTTCATCTGTTCTGGCGTGATGGAGTAACAAACATCCATCCATCCTTTCACATTTATATATTAGTATAGATAAAATGAGTCGCTAACATGTTAGAACCCTCCCGAAAACCTTGTGCAAGGAAAATTCAAATTCGGTAACAAGAGCACATATCTTGTAAAATCTGTATATAAACACTGCATATCTCTCTGTATAAACACTGTATATATCTTTGTATTAACTATGTATATAAACTCTCTGAAATCTGATATATATATATATATATATATATATATCTGTATAAACTCTGTAAAATCTGTACATAAACTCTGTATGTTCAAGAATTTTATATGCACTCATTTGATGTAAGATTTAAAAAACAACCATGAAACAAATATTTTATTGCGAAGGGAAAGGAATTAAAACGATGCGATATTGAAATTTCTAAAAGATTCAAATTTATATCTTTATTAAACATAAAATAAGTCATTAATATGTTAGACCTCCTGAAAACCTTGTTAATGAATTTGAATTTTATTTGCACAACATGGCTAAGCTGCCCACGCATCTGTTAAAATCTATAATCTGAATATAAACTCCGCATATATCTCTGTATTAACTATGTGTATATATCTCTGTAAAAAATCTGTATATAAGCTCTACACGTAAAATTCTTAAACATTCGCACATTGCTGTAAGAGTCTTAAAACTTTTCTCGAGAGAAGAGAAAGTGTCCTTCATTTCAATATCATGAATATATAGTACGCTACGGTGGCACTTAGTTTTGCCGTGGACGTTTAGTTAGGCTTCACCCTTGGTCATCTAAATATTCTACTTCTAACTTGAATGTAGATAACCTGTCCTAATTGTTAATGTCCTTTTAATTTTCTTTTGCAAATAAAAATTACTGTCTTCATTAAAAGTTCTTTTTTAAAAAATCAGCTACCTTCACTATCAGTTATCACTGATTCAAATGAGACTGAATGGGCATTTTGTTTCGCCCAGTCCTACATATGTGCAGTGCAATCTCTTAATTAAGATGCAAGTTAACAAGTTGTATATTTTTAAAACTAGCCCATATTTATTTATTTTCTCATTCCCACATCTAAATTCCCCCTTTTAAGTTCCATTCTTTCTAATAGGACCCTGAAAAAAAATTGACCCTTATATAAAGATTTGACCCTGCAATTGTCAAACGGCGAACGAAGGGACAAAAAAATCCCCAACAGTCGTGGCTTAACTTTTAAGAATCCCCAATATTTTCTTCCCCAAATCGGCATGTGTCAAAGAAATCCCTAAAGGAATCCTAATAAAATCTCTAACGGGAAAAATTTGGCACCAGAACATAAGAGAAGTGTGTAAATTAACGCGTTCCTTTTGTCCCTATTGTCCCATCGTGTCTAACCGTGGAAAACTAATCGAAGTCAAATTACCGATTTGCCTCCTTACAGCTATTCATATGTAAAACTGTTTAAGTAAAAATTTATTTCTAAATATAGATTATTAATTAATATTTCCACGAAGTGGTATTCGTTTTACTTTCAGTTAATTTTTGTTTCTTCCTCTGGCAGTGGTAAGAAGCCAACTATAAAGGCCCAAAGTGTGTTTTGATAATTTAACCTTCGCCGAGTCGATTTATAATTGACTTCTCCGTTTTGGTTATTTGGTTAGATCCCGATCAGGCAGTATTACTTTACTGTTATGGCATTTTCCATTGGACAAGCCCGCTGTTACGAATACAGCGGTTCAAGCCGATAGGGAGCGTCTCTTGTTTCAGTAGCGCCAACTAAAGCAGAGAGTACGACGTTGCCACTCATTCGCTTGCACGACCCCCTTTTTTACAGAACACATTCAAACATCTCTGGTAGAACAAAGATACCCGAACCGGGACGCCCAGATCACAGGGAAAACGCGTTTCACCTATGCTAGGACGCCGGCACTTTTGTTATAGTTACTGGTTGTTATCATTTGATATCTATCTGTTGTTGTTTCTTTTGGCACTTGCCATTGAACAAGCCCGCTGTGACGTAGACAGCCATTAGAGCCAATAGTGTCTCTTGTTTTTCTCAGTAGCGCTATTTAGGGTTTAAAATGCGGCCACTCACGCGTCGCAACCCATTTTACGGGTCGTTCATGCACTTTCATTCACATATCGTCATTTAGACCTGAACCAGGGAACGATTCCCTCTGAACCAGTACCCCTAGTGGTATTGCTGTCGACATGCAGGACTTGTTGTTGTCGTCTGATGCCACTTGGTCATACCAAGCCAAATAAACGAAGCTCTATCGAATGAACGCAGATTTGTGCGCCTTTCGTTGTGAACGAGCACCGTTCGGGTGAATGGACGACTTGGCTCGAACACACACGACACAACCCTTTTTATGGGGCGGTCGAACTCATTCATCCATCCGCAAGTCAGAATTGAGATCCAGGCCAGAGACCTATTCTTCCCTGATTCAGTACCCCCAGAGGTTACGGGAATTTGGAGGACTTTGCATATTGAACGTGCCCCCACTGCCATGAGCCAACACGGCGGTCTTTGGACAAGACGAGGACAGAATCCGCGACCTTTCGGTTCCGAGACGGACGCTGTACTAACCAAGGCCCCTACATGGACTTAGTGACCACGACCGATCTATACCACCACACACGGAAAATATTCTGCTGGCGGATTCGAACTTGTAACCTAATGAACGCGAGTCCAACGCTCTACCAACCAGGCTGTCCCGGCCTGAGATTGATCTAAAGTGGAATTGACTTCTATTAACGCTTTGTAACTAAATTTTGGTTTTCAATACTTCCAGACAACTCTTTTTCATACCCTGTCTCCGAGCCCAGCTCTCCCAAGGTGCTCTTTTCTGTGTGGAAGGGGGAAGGAGACGATCGGGATTCCCACACTGTGACCGTCACTCTGCCTTCGAACGGAACCGTCCTCGACGTCATGCAGATGGCACAGGCCAGGAATCTAAATTTCAGGTGAGCGATTTTTTTATTCATTCCAGCGCTTTTAAAAAAATTCTTATCTATGTAAATACAAATGAATGTTTGTATGTCTTATGCTTTCTTAAACCGGTCGTCCGATGTCGATGAAACTGTCTTAGCTTATAGTTTAGAGCTACAGGATGGTTATAGGATTAGTACAATTATCTAAAATTAAATAAAACATACAATCTCAACAGCATCTGTTTACCAAAGATTTATTTCTAAATAGCTCACCGAGAAGAAAATACATTTTGTAGAAATCGAAATCCAAATTAAAGATTAATATTGTGTAGCTATAGTACGCTAATCACATGCAAGTCGTTCTCAGAGGAAACCACTTTATAGCACATTGTGCGAGAAAATCTGGGGTAGACCAACACTGGGGTTTTAAAATTTTAATTAAATTTTCGCAATAACTGCTACAAATATTGTAGTACAAATAATTTTGCACCATCTTAGTTTTCAAAAAATTATCTTTTCGGGTATATTAAAGATTTTACGATATAAAAATATTAGTGTTTTAAATTAATTTTAAAGAAAATATTTTAATCGCATGTTCCAAAATTTAAATTTGAGAATTCTGAAAGAATACTAAACGAATCACGAGACACAATGAATAGTTCCTTTCATCACCATTCTATGAGAATACACAAATCTAATTTTTTAAAATGATTATTTGTTTGTTCTCATTTTATATACTGCCCTACCATTCATCCTACTTCGATAAAACATTGCCATTAATTGCACTTAATATTTTTTCGGCGGCAGCTATGCGCCGGGTTTCAGCTAGTTTTCATATATTCTGGATATGGTGTGTTTTCTATTTCTTTTTGAGTCTTTCCTATCTCTAATAAGGGGGGGGGGATATATTTCACCCTATAGATTTCATTTTCAGATCTTCTTAACCCTTTTTAGTAAGATTTAATAACGAAACGAGCGCGAAATTACCATTTATTTTTTAGTTAAGAAAACTTAGTTTATTTCCTAATTTTTACGTATTGTTAATTAAAATTGTTATTAACATGGGATATAACAGTTATTCGTAAGTTCATATTAAATACCTCTTCAAAAACCTCTAATGATTTTGGATTCGCCAATAGTTTTACCTTTTGCTCCAGACACTCTCATAAATTATCTTTACTTCTAAAACATTATTAAATTCATTCTGAGGATGTGCCTACGATTTCATAGCATTTACCGAAATCACGTATTAATATTTCAACATGGTTACAATTTCTTGGAAATATTTTACTATTATGCATTTCATTATTTGTATCAGGCAATATGTGTGCGTATTTCTTCAGATTTCCAGATGCTTCTTTCTGAATCATTCCAGTGATTTTGATCTTTATGATGTGCACAATTCTTATTAGTTACTGTGTTTATTTCACAGCATGATTTTTCTTTAGAAAAAAATATGTTAACGCTAACTGCTTATAAGAATGAAATCCACTAACTAAAAGCAATTTCGTCGTCACTTGTACCAAGACAAACTAACGGTAAATAATGATAGAGATGACAAAAGTGCTGCCAAATACAGTTCACTACAAATTTTAAACGGAATTTATTATATTTAACAGTAACTTTTATCGTGTGACGAGTACAGCTCGTCATTGTGCTATATGGTATGAAAAAACAATGACGAGCAATGCTCGTCATTTTACTGGAAGGGGTCAAGCGTTCGTTAAAAAATTATTCCTTGAACATAGTTCTCATTATCACTCTTTCGTACCTTTTTATACTGACGGATGCAAGACATCTACCCATGCCTTATTTTTATAGATTAAAACATTTAAAAATTCCGCGTGCACCACAAAGTATCACACGGGGCTTAAAGAAGTATTCAACACATAGCAAAAAGAGAATTTAACAGTTAAGATGGATTAAAATAAGAATAAAGTAAAATATAAGTTGAGAGTAAGAAAATTCAACAGGTGTCAATAATAAATTTACAAAAATTTTCAAGGGCACTTCTGGTGGAAACAAGTGGAGGGGAAAAGAATCTGGTGGCCACTTTCTATGAATGGCTTGGAGAGCCAATCTTGGGTTCTATCTTGCTCCGGCGAACGTGGAAGGAGCAAAATTTCAATTTCCTCTTCACCAATGTTACAATGACAGGTAGATGATGGAGACAAGTTAAATTTATATAGGTAGCATTTAAAGTTACCATGGGCAGTGAGAAATTATGTTATAGAATAAGTTGTATAAAAATGATGGCATGACAGTCTCTTATTAATGGATGGGAAAAATTCTTTTGTTAGGCTTCCTTTATTTGAAATGAGATGGTCTTGATTCCTAAACTCGCATAGAATTTTAGCTGGAAAATCCACATGTTTTCAAATTCCTTCATGTTTTATTTTTACTACTGAGGCTACTGTAGTTTCGGATGTTTTAAATAAGAGTAGTGGAAGCTATATTATTCGCATTGATTCTCTCGGTGTTTTGAAGTCTTTAAAATCCCCCCCCCCCCAAAATCGTGCTCATCCAAATATTTTAATTTTATGAAACAAGTCTAAAACTCTATCTCTCGTGGCTTTACAGTTTTATTCTGCTGGATACCATCCCATGTGGGAATATGTGGTAATGAGCAAGTTCATAAGACCAAATCCACAACTCGTTTTTTAGTACCTGCATGCGATTTGAAGAAACAATCAGAAAGCTGTCTTTACATAAACTGGCAAGCTCAGTGGGATTAGGCAACTCCAAACAAACTTCATACTTGGAAAGTCTACCATAGAAAATTGGCCTTCTTTGAATGATCGAAAACATGACGCAGTTTTAACTCGCCTGAGAATTGGTCACACTAGATTCGCACATTGGTATCTGTTATTAAATGATCCATTGTCGATGTGCCCACATTGTCACTGTGGAAAAACAATTAGTCACTCCTCATTGAATGCCCATATTTTAATGCTCGGCGCATGTTTACTTCAAAACAATAGTATTGATTTTACCTATATTGCTTGGCAGAGATCCATATAAGAACCTTTTCGTCTTTTTAAAATCTATAGGTTTTTATTCTTACACTATAATGGCTTCGTTATGACATTTTGTCATTTATAATTTTACCAGTGGTTATTTTTGTATCGCTTTCAAACCATTTTATTAAAATTTGAAATGAAACTTGTTTGGCGCAGTATAACCTTCATATTGTTTCGTGTGCCATAAAACCTCAAACCAACCAACCAATCGTTACAATTCGTAATTTACAATATTATTTAACATTCTTCAGTATGGAATTTACAGTTTATGCAATATTTGTCTTTAAATGAAGAAAAATTCCATCTATTTTAGGATAAAATTTCAAATAAAATGAGTTATCAAGCAATAACTTTTGCCAGACTAGATTTTGTCCCAGAAATATTTAATCGATGCTTTTAAAAGTCCCAATGCCCTAAGTTTAATATATTTTAAATATCATTCAATAGTGCTTATGCTACATTTCCCGCATTCACAATCTCTCTCGTATAATTTAATGTAATTTACATATATAATATTATATATAAACGCTTATGTGGATGCAAAATCAGGTGGAATTTGTTAATCGGTTTGGCAGCACTTGCTCTGTTACATCAACACACGGTTTGGTACGATTTCAAGCGAATGCGTTTGAAAAATGAACGGGCAATTTTTTACAATGGGTCTAAGTCGTGCCTTATCGATTTTGAAATGAAATCGCCGAAAAAGAGAAGATAGGATGAATTAAAATTCTCATGAATCGTACGCAAGATTCAGTCGTTCTAAAGGTTCAGTTTTCGAGTGTACTTTTTACCTTACACTTATTTCTTTCATTTTTTAATCCTATTTTGGAATGGACTGAATTTGAATATAACTGCTTTCAAACTTTTTTTGTCAATATCAATTTTTAAAACTGTTTCTGTGGTATAGTTCCCAATGTGAAAAATGGTGAGCAAAGCACCCTTTTTTTTTTTAATTTTCCATATTGGATGTATATAATTTCTAAAACGGAATTTATTTGTGTTCAGAAAGAACTTCGAGTGTACTTTTTGCGTCACATTTTTTACGTCTTTCAATATTTTATCACATTTTGGAATAAAATGTGTAAATAGATCCGTCTCTAGACCAAAGTGGTTTAGTATATGGCGAGCGAGCGAAGCGACTGGAAAGGAACTGCATTAGCAGTTCCTGGGGGTTGGCGAGCATAAACAAGCTGGGAAGGAGCTCCTTAGTGTATAATATTTCTAAAATATTATGCAATGTCGTGGTGCTACTATCAGCTTGAAATCCTCTAGCATATTGTATAATCTATTTTTCGCCTACTGTAGTTTTCCCCCTCAAACGGATTATCGGCAATCTGAAGATCTAATTTGACAATGTGTATGGATTCACTAAATGTTTATGAATTTATTATCTTCTCGTCAAATGATATATTTGCTTAATAATTTCATTTTTAAAGGTTTTAAAACAGTGCAATAATTTCCAGTTCTTTTGTCATCTCTTGTTAATGTCATGTTCTTTGTTAACTTGGGTAGGAGAACAGGGATCTTAAATTTGCCATCAATTTTTGCTGATGGCAAACTTTAACCTATACACGCCCAAATTGTTTAAATTTTTTGCCATCAATTTTGGATTCTCTCGGAGTACTTGAACGTTCCAATTCCCGCCAGAAATAATATCGGAAATTTTCTGGTAGAAAAATAAGCAAAGTTCTATTGTTTATGCCTGCGAAATTTAGTTTCGTAGAATGCCTAAATTTCCTACTTTTAATTTAAAGTTTTTGAATAACTGGATCTTCAGTTTTGTCTGATTTCAACTAATCCCTGTCGTAGGTTCAGTTATGAAGAGAGAAATGGCAGCAAACATGTGTACAGTGTCGGTGGCGTACCGAACGATGTGCAAAGAGAACTGTACTGGATCCTATACAAGGAGATGGGGATAACCAACGGCTCTCATTCGCAAACAGCCTTGAAGAAGGTAATCGGAGGTAAGAAAGGCATTTTGTGAAATGTTTGCGGGGTTTTGTTCACGCGTAATAATTTCTACGTTTTAGTCTCCCTGAGTTCGAATAACAAATTTTTTGCATTGCATTGCATCTGTCTGTAGTGGATGAAGAAACTTTAGTTTTGGGATGGACAATTACTGTTAATACTAAGGTGCGTAGCGTCATGAAAAATCCTTAAAAAGGGCTTAAAACTGAACCATTTTTATGCACCTTAAAAGTGCTTAATTTTCTCGAGAAGTGCAAAGAAGTTCTTTTTTTGTTTCAGCATATTTCCTTATTGTTTCCGCATTCAATGAATGTGCTAAATTGATAAGTTATATATAATATTATATTATATTAAACACCCGACGAAAGGGATAAATTCGGTGGAGGGATCAAAGGGTTTTTGCCGTTTTTGTGCAGCTACGAATCATTTCGTAGTGTATCAGTGCTCATATCGATAGATGGCTTCTGGGAAAAGAACGAAAAATCAATGCTGACTTGCACGAACAGAAAATTTATTAACTAACAAAAATATAATTAAAATCAAATTGTCATTTTAAGCCAGATTTCTGAAAATTGCCGAGCATTCAATGTGTGAACCTTTGGTGTGAATTTGGCATCTTTAGTGAATCGATCATGCCATCCATGGCGAATTTGTTTGACGTCCTGTGACTAGAATCTAAAAATCAAATTTGTGTTACGTTTTTTCCAGCCAACTGAAAACAAAAATTGAGCAGGCGTCCTGTGTTCATATCCCAGTTCGGGCATGGTTGCTCTTCTGTTCCATCTGTGAGGTGTGTGAATGTGCCTTCCCGTAAAAAGGGGTTGTGCTGGCGAAAGAGTGATGTGTGAATTGTACACCTGGTCGTTGTTGCCAAAACAAGAGACGCTGACTTTTGGCTTAAATCGCTGTCTTCGTAATGGCTGGCTTGTCCATGGCAAATGCCTCAAGGAACAATACATAATTTGACCCTGAACCCCAATTAGTGTTATAAAATCGCATACCAAATTTGATATAGTCAACGCCTTTTCGAGTTGACGTGGCTTTTGTAGATGCAGACCGATGCTCGTTAAATTTGACGCAATAGAGTGATGTGTGAATCTTGTAAATATGATTTAAAAACGTACACGAAATTTCACTCGTCTAAGTGCTTTTAACTAAGCTTTTTTTTAAGTTATCAATGTCGCTGATTGACATAATGCCGAAAATGTGCTTTTAGAACTTGGGGAAATCTGAAATTTGGAAATTCGCCTCGAGTTTTGGCGATAATAGTAATTTATCTCCGCGTACCAGATGCGTCAGATCTGTTATTTGCAGACTCATTGAATTGTGCTCCTCTGTTTCAGGTGTCAATCAGATCCGTCCGGCTCCCGGAGATCACTACGTCTTCTGGTTTAGAAGGAGCTCGCCTTACTGAGCAAGAACTGACCTGTCGGTATTTTGTAATTTCATCACGCGAGAATAAAACAGTACGGACTTAAACAATGCAGTCTGTTTTCAATTCCTACTATTAGTTCACTCTCTGTCTCTGTGTGTGTACCATTATCTTAGCCCTTATCAAAATCATTCTAAAATATTCTCTTATTTTCCGAACCGATTCCACGTTAATTCAAGAGATGCTTTGTAAAGTTCTTTAGTCAGCGATTCCCACGGTGAGAGTGATGGATAAAAGTGGCTGGCCCAAGAAAGTAGTTTAATAAAGATCCCCGTGTTTCCCCTGCTTTGAGAGTCACACCTTCAGGAATCCCTATGAGACTCTTTGTCTATAAGCATTGTAAACAAGATTTTCCCCTATCAAAATGAGCATTTTATCCCTGGTCTTAAATAGCTTGAGAGTTTTCTCTCATTACTCGATCTGTCGTTGTGTGTGTTCGTCCGTCTTTCCTGCTATACATAAATATACTTGCTTCTTGGTGAGGAGATAAAACGGCGTAAAAGCATCAATCTTTTCCATGTCTCAGAACTGCAATCTACTTCCAAAAGTGTACACACGCACGCACGTACGTTCAAATTTTCAATCATCCACTCCAGTTCAAAAACATTTTATTAAACTTATAGTGGATGACACTGGATGTTAATACAGTTCGGACAATATTCGCGGATGAAAAAAATGCGACCCAATTCCTATATTCGCGGCTAGAAATTTCTTTATTCGAGGTTTCTTTATTCAACCTGAAAATGTTTTGGCGTGCTTATAAGAAAGCGTGGGTTACAAAAAAACAGAATTCATACTTTAAAGCACTTCTAATTTTGGATAATGCACCAGGTCATCCTAGCGAACTTGAAACTATGCATCCAAATATAAAAGTGACATTTTTACCTCCCAACACGACGACTTTGCTTCAACCTATGGACCAAGAAATAATCCAGGCGTTTAAGCTCTATTATATTAGACTAACCTTCAAATTATGGAACGTAATCCTGATATGAATGTTATCGAATGCTGGAAGAAATTTGACATTGCAAAATCCGTCGTAAACATAAAACAATCACTGGAAGAACTGAAGCCACACACATTGAAGTCATGCTGGAAAAAACTGGCCTGCTCTGACTGCGGAAAATGACGAAGAATCTGCACGTTTAAACTTTGACTGCAAACATAGCCGAAATCGTGAATGGAATAGGACGAGGTGGGTTCGAACAGATAGAACCAAGTGACATTCAGGAATCGCTTGAATCGCAAGATGAAGATTTGACTGATACCTATTGGAGGGAATGTTAAATTCACAACCCATTGAAGAAGAGGCTTAAACAAGCACTGGAAACGTGGCATTTCATTTGAAAAATCTTAGTGAATGTTTAAGAATGGCAAATGAGCTTTGCGATTTCTTTATGAACGTCTATGGAGCGAAGTCTTATTTTTCAGAGGCAAATGGCTAATGCGACTGCTGCGTATCCGTCTGAATGGAAGGAGCTTTTAAAAACTGCCAAGCAAGAGAAAATTACAAAAATCTTCAAATCATTGCCTCAGCCTTAAGATAATTAATCAATGTTCAAAAACTTCAATTAAATTGATTTATATATATATAATATTAATTTTTTCACCTAGGAAAGTATCTCTATAATCCCCTATAAATGACCATTCCGTATTCACGGTTTCTGTATTCATGGCATATTTATGGAACGTATACCCCGCGAATAAAGAACTTTTACTGTACATGTATATTGTTTTCGTATTAATCCATTTTTATAATTATAATTCGTATTTAGCATAGAATAAGAAACGCAGCTCTTTTTCAGTTAAAATAATATTTGCATCTAATAAAACTGAAAATGGATTGAGCAAACTGAAAATTCTTCGCTATCCATCGTGAAAATTGTTAAAATGTTTTGATGGCAGCAGTCTGTTGATCGCGAATAAAAAGCAAGCTGAAATAGAAATCGTATTGAAACTTTTTAAAGAGAAAACAAAGATTATAATGAATTAAATATCTGAAGTCGCAGCATACTTCATGGCTAAAAAACATTTTTGTAAGAATTTTTAAAATAGCTTTCTCTTTAGAGAGTATAATTAAGATTCTTTTAACATTTATAACAACAGAAGTATATTTTGTTACAGAAATATTTAATAAAACCATAATCCCTGATCCATAATTACAACTTTAACCATAATCGAACAATCAGTAATCGGTGTAAATCGTGAGGACCAATAACTTTCTTGCATGAAGATATGTCGAGCATATCTTCGTGAATAATTTTAATTTGGTAACGTATAAATATATGAAATCCGCTGAAGAATCTGTTGAGTTTTTGGAATAATGCATTGCATCAAACATTTTTTTAAAAATTGCTGAAAGTTAATTTTTATTCATGTTGTTCAGATATGAATCAAAATTTAATTAAATTAGTGGTGCGATAAGCCTAACCAAATAATTCATAATAACCTAATAAGCATAACCTAATGCATCATGTTTTCATTAGGAGAAAGCGAGGACAATGAGGCATTGATTATCAAGTTTCCATGAAAACAAATTATCGATTGAAAATTGATTTTTTGAAATGTTAAATTGCAATCTGCATTAAAATCTTTACTCAAAATTTGGCAATAAATGTTAATAAAATTTAACAATATTTATTGCCAAATTTGGAATGAAGAGTTTAATTCAAAAAGACACCCATTTATTGGCAATGAGCCTTCATTATGCATGTTCATTATTTATAGATAAAAAATAATAATAGTAGTAGTCGCCTTTGGAGACTAGCTGGTTCGACGTATTAATTCTGGTTAAAATTTCCAACGAAATATTTTACGTAATTTAGTCTCTTAATAGCTTTTTTCGCAAAATTTTTTTAAATTTCAGATTTTGATAGGTATATAATTCAATCATTCTATTATTTAGACCTTAAACAGTTTTGTTCATTCCACTACTATATGTCTCTCTAATTTTCTGTCAGTGCCTATGAAGTTTCTATTTTAAATGCTAGACTCTAATAAATAAAAAAATGAAAATTGAAAGCGTAGTCGCTCGGCATTGCAGTTGTAGGTGCACTGCAGAATAATTTTCGTAAATTCGCATCTTAATGATTTATTCAAAAAAGAAAAAAAAATCAGTTTTTGTTTCTTCTTAAAATTTAATTTCAAAATATTTAATGTAAATAAAAATATTTTATTTTAGTTCACAATTTTTTCTTAAGAACATTTATTGAAGTTTAAATTTTGCACAGCTTTTTAGTCCTAAGGAATTGTATTCCGAGAAATGTCTTGACCCTTCAACTTTTAAAAAGACATCTCTACTGCTTTCAAATCTGGTCCATGTATGAAGTTTTGAATATAATAGTTTAAAACAATCAACATTTTCATTATCATAGATCAATCGCTGTCAAGAAACCCTGACAGAAGATTAGCTTACCTTCTTTGAGACGGTCACTGAAGTTTTCTATAAAAATTGGCGATTTTGGACGAGATATTCAAGTTTAACAAATTAGTCAGTTTAAGCGATTGATTTAATTGTTTGGAGTACGAAAATTTCTATTTAAATTATTGTCTCGAATATTTCCTTAAATATGATTTCAAGGGCAGAGGACCTATGTCAAAATTTAAAATTCCTTAAAATTAAAATTAATCGGATCATATATTGGCTCAAGTTACTTAAAATATTTAGTTCATTTATACCGTTTTGTTAGCTCATGCATGCCCTAAATTTGCTGATATCTTAGTTTAATTTAAGGCAAAAATAGTTAATGTACATGTTTTATTGTATTAATATAGATATTATAAAAGATTGTAGAGAACTTGTCCTCCATTTAGTTTTTAGAAAATATAGTTCAAAATTTTTTCACTTCATTCAGATACATGCTGAAAAGTTCATTTCTAATATATTTAATTTGTAACAATATTGCACTTATTTTTTAATATGGATCTCTGTCATTATGATGGCAACGTGTTAATAAAAGCTCATTTTTTCCCATTGGCTTGCTGGTGCAGATAAAATTTTATTTTTCATTTCGAATGAAATATATTGTTGAAAAATAAGGTTAAAATAATTATTTAATAGTTTAAAGTATTAGTATCATTGAAAAGATTATTTATTTAGCTGTAACTTGATGTCAAAATAATTTCTCCGCCATAATATTTGCTGAAGTTAGAGCCAAAATATCGCGTAATTTTTTAATTGGAATTATCATTAAAAAATTCAAAAGCATTGCTCCGAGGTGCACGTTTCCGTCCTTCAAGGTATACACATGCGAAATTTGGTAGCTGTAAATTGAGCGGTCTGTAGAGCGCCAAAACACATTGAACTTATAGATAAATATAGTTGAATCACTAGATTCCATACTTTCATATATTATTCATCTACAAAATTTTTATATTTACATAATTAAACGGAAAAGACATTTCATAATCATTCTACTTAATTGTTTTCGTCTTGCTCTGTTTTGCCATGACACCACTTATCTTTTAAAAAAATAAATGTAACAACAAATGATTTAACAGAATGTTGACAAGTATCACGTCTTTTTATTTTATTTACAATACATATTTCCACAGAACAATCAAAACATAATTGACAGAAAATAAATCCTGAAAACATCCTGCAACACTCAACAGGTGGGGAATGACTACTCGATACAAGATGTTTGAGACGCTTTTAAAAGCACAATTTTTAATTGAAATATTATTGGTGCAAGCATCATGATTCTTGACAGAATGCATCCCTACATTTTAAAGAATGTCTACACTTAACAATAATCAGGGCAATTTTTTTCTATAGAAAATGCATCACATAATCGGAAGTCGATTGGTACATGAGAAATCCAGTGACCTCTGAATTTAATCTACTGTTCAGTAAACTTTCTTTATTCGCGGGGTATACGTTCCATAAATATGCCGCGAATACAGAAACCGTGAATACGGAAGGGTTATTTATAGGGGATACGTTCCTAGCTGACAAAATTAATATATATATATATATATGTAATAAATTATATACCTGTCTATTCGTTTTTCTTATATTTCCGGTGGATTATTGCATTCAATTGAGTCGTCCATTCTGTATTCGTATAGTTTGCTCCAGTCTTTAATCGTTACATTAAAATGGTTATAATAGTCTTTGAGATCTACCTTCTTTACGTCAGATTCAAATGAATCTTCAGCATGAGGTGAGTCAATTTTCATTTCTTAATCGTTAGTTCTACCTTATTTCTGAGTCGTTCATTCTACAAATATACTTTATTGATTGAGTCATAAGGTTGCTTTCATTCTGTTTTTTTACATTCTCAAAAACCCTGAAATAAACCGCCTTCGCCACGATCAATGTCTTTGGCGATATCATTTAACAACATACTTTAGGCAAAGTTGTAATAAGATCTATTTTACTTTTTTTATTAGTTCGTTTGACGGCATTTACAAAGGATATTGGGTTGGATACCTATTGGAATCCTTTTATTATTGTGTATGTACTCATTAGATCCGCGAATAAAGAAATTTGTAGCCGCGAATAGAGGAATTGGGTCGCATTTTTTTAATCCGCGAATAGTGAAAACGCTAATAAGGAGCTTTTACTGTATTATGAAACTCATTGCCAGATTCTTCCCCATTTGTTATCGTCATTCTCAATATTGATACAAATAAAAACCCATGTTTTTATTTGAATAATGTGCAATTCCCTTTTCGGTTTTAACGATAGCATATAAAGAAGGAATAACTCTCTTCATAAAGAGGAACAATTCCTCTTTTATGAAAATTATTAAATGATTTGAAATAAAGTAAAACTTAATGCCATCTGACTAATTGATTATGTAAACTGCTAAGTGAAAGGAATTGCATTGAATGAAATTTGAATAATAGTAAAACTTAATGCCATCTGACTGATTATTATATAAACTGCTAAATGAAACGACTTTAGCAGATTTCATTGTAAAAGATCACTTTTTATTATACGCACACACACACACACAAAAAACGAATTTAAAACTAAATATCATGTTTCTAACATTATGAAATCCTTTTATAGCAAATTATAATGATTTTTATACAAAAAGGGGCTATAATAGAGTGAAAACAAAATTTAATTAGACTCGTCTATTAAGATATCCAACTATGTTCGAAAGAAAAAAATTTGGGAAATTGTTTTTTTGAAAAACTTTTTTTGGTTTTTATATGTATTGTCCAATATAAATACAAAAAAATTATTTGAAAATATATTTTGAGAAACATGAAAATTGACAGTACATTTTAATGAAATGTAGCCAAAGCGATTAACACGCTACACAAAATGGTAATGCAGCAATCCTATTTTTCTTTGCACACAAGTTATAGTATATAAAAATGATTGAAATAAGCCAAAATCCAAGAAAGATTGTGAGATTCAAAAAAGTTATGGGTAAAAATATATATGCATTTTTTCCTGTAAATTCCCAACTTAATTTTACTAAAAACACCTACTAATGAAAAAGTATTGAAGTTTTATTGTGAGTGAAATTTCATTTCATTGCCCATATTATTTTAAATACTCTGATATTTTTATGTAAATTCTTTTATTAGTTTTTGAGTCTCCATCGTGTTAACGGTGGAGAATTTTTATGAAAATGAAAGATTTTAGAAAACTGAAGACAAATTTTAGCTGAAAAAAAGGTGATTCGGGATGATAGGTCAGATCTTCCTTTTCCTAGAAACGATAAACTGTTTTGGAAAGAGGAAATTCTGAACTACAAGAAATAACAATTAAAAAAAAACACTTTCCAAATGTGGCTGATAACTAGTATTTTTAACGTTGTCGGATACCTTAATTTTTTTAAAAAGGGCATTTATCAGCTATCAAAAATAATCACATATGCCAAATTCGATTCTCATGTACAAATTCCAAAACATGTAACGGACCAAGTGAAATAAACCATCGAACTCATTTTCGCTACAAAATTTTATTTGGGAACGACGTTTTCAGTTTCGAATTGAAACTTGGTATAATGTCAAATAATTCTGGATGTCGGAAGATCACCGTGCTCAGTGACCGGAAGCCGTGGATTGTAAACATGAGGTAATTACAAACAAATATTGCTGGAATAACAAACTCTCGATGGGCTGAAGGCTTCAAGAGTTTGTTGGATTAGGACGGTTTGCGAAATGGGTTTCTACCGCTTAGGAAACCCGCTGGTTTGGAGAGGGGAGTGGCAGCTCAAGTGTCGTTCTCGTCATTTTACCAAGGTTCAAAATGACGTGGTCCGTCCCAAAATAGCCTTAGTGCTGCTTTAAGGTGTACGTACACACTTGAATTTTAGAAAAGCGCTCAAAATATCGATTTTTTTATTGCTTTGAAATATTTCTGATCCTTTAGCTTTTAAACGATGCCAAGATATTGTCAATGTTCGGAATATTTACCGAGTTATAAGGATTTTTCTGGAGGAACTTTCACTAAAAACTTGGATTTCGGTTTTTTTTTAAACTCATTTTATGGAGAATGATATTTTTTTACATTCAAACAATTATAACTTAACAAGATATTAAGTACAATTATTTATACACCAAAATAATCTGTATTTATGAAATAATGGATGTTTTGTACCTCCATCAAAGTTATATTTATAGAAATAGAGTTTTAATAGCTATTTAAATGTTTAAATTATAGAAATAAAATATCGCCTTTTCAATTCCATTATTGATGAAAAAATTGTTTTTTTTTTAAAAAAAACTATGTATTTTTATAACTTGATTGAGGTAGACAACATGAAGACTAATACTAGGCATCATTTACAACTAGAATCGTGTGTCTGTACAAAGAATTTAAGATATGTTTCAAAAAATATTTAATTAGCTAATTTATTTAATTAATAATTTGTGTCATACAGTTTTTCTTCCTCGCAATGGGTTTAAACATATATTAATGATCTACAGTGAAAAAATTGGATTTTTAAAGTTAAAATTTAAAAAATAAATCTTATAGAGTATACGTACACCTTAAACTGGGACGTTAATATAATAAAACTACTTGCACGTTAGTTATCGATATTTACTTTTCTGCATTCGAATGTCCAGTGCTTTAGCTGGTGGCTAATTCAGAGCAGACAGGATCGGTATAAAAATAGCAATACTAATTAAAAAAATGGATCTTACATGAATCCACAAGAGAAAACTAATATTCGCACTTAAAACGATACCAAAGATGCTATTTCATTTTCAAAACACACACAATTTCAATAAATAATTTTTTTAAACATTTCAGTAATAAATCATTTTAATATTCATAAAAGTACTGTAGATTTTTTAATACATTCTAAAATAAAGGAATCTTTCAAATGAATTGAACATTTCACTTCTAATCCGTTCAAAGCTTTCTTTTTGTCTAATTTTGATTTAATGCACATAAATGAAGGGGGAGACATATAATTTCTATTCTAGATGACTGCGGTTGATAATTTTTTAATTAGCGGAAACAATTCGAGAGTATTAATTTCTTGCAAAATTATTCTGTTAATTATTATTAGTTAGCAGAGTTAATATTGAATACATGATCTAACGGTTACCTGCAATACTTCCGTTTTTTAAGACTTTATTCTTAGCGCTGAATCATTCCGGCGTCGGCGAAAGTGGCTTCTTTTTTCTCTGTTTCCTGTTGAGAATTATGACTGCATTTTATTTGTTTTTTTAAAAGAATAAAAAAATATGTAATTAACACTTAGTAAGTAAAACAGACTTCCTTTTACAATGACTGATTACAAATTCTTTCCCCATGCCTCAATAAGGAGTTCCAAGAGACCAGAGGAATATTTGGTGAGAAAAGTTCCACTGTATATAAAGTATTAGGAGGGGTCATACCGACCACCTTGGGGCCTGTCTTTTTTTAAAAGCCGATATATTCTGTTTTCAGAGTGAAGGCAATCCCTTTAAGAAAAGGGACTCCCTTTACTTAAAGGCAAAGTAAGGCGTTCCCTTTGCCACATAAAATTTAAAAAAAAACCTGACGTTTTGGTGCAAGCAATCGAATTTCTAGGAAAAATAATTTAGAGACGAGAAGGAGAGATGACTATTTGTAGTTTGAAGTATTAGTACCTTTTTTCTTCTTTTTTTGATATTTACAAATATAGATAGTTATCGCAAATGAAATTGGATCACGTCAAAGCTGTTCCTCATTCATTGAGCTATGTATTTATAACCGCAAGGTATTTCTCAGGGCGCGTAGCGTCATGAAAACTCCTTAAAAATTGAAAACCATTAAAAAGTGCTTAAATTTGAAAGCCATTTATAAGCACCTGAAAAAGTATTTAGTTTCGGAAGAAAGGTCCTTAAAAGTGCTTAATTTTTTCAATAAATGCAAATAAGATATTCTTTTTTGTTACTGATATTTCTTTTTTGTTTTTATCTCTTATTGTTTCCTAGTTCGATGAAAACGTTTCATCGATAGCAGTCATAAATATTTGCTTGCTGGATGTATCAAAAAAGAAATCGACGAAAGGGAAGCATTCGGTGAAGGGATACAAGAGTTGTAGCCCATGTTAAAGATGAAGGTTAAAGAACTTTATTTTTGGTAACAATAGTTTTTTCCCTTTTTATTGACCTTTCTCTTTTTGTGAAATCCAAAAAAGACATAATTTGTTTTACAATAGAAGACAAATATGAAAATACAGAAATAAATATTAAAATTTACAAAAAGCACATTTAAAATTAATTAAAATTTTTTTAATAAAGATTATGCATTATAATAAAACAGAAAATAACCTAAAATTAGAAAATACGCTGGTTTGCATATGCGTACGTGTACAAAGCTGCTTATTTTTTTAAAAAGTGCTTAAAAGTACTTAATTTTTGCAACATTTTCTCACTACGCCCCTTGGTTTCTATACATAATGGTATAAAATTTTTATCGAATATTTTCTTAGTACATTCTTTATTTACTTCATTCATAAACTGAAAATTTAATGGTTAAACAAGGAGTGAAAATGAAATAATGATTTATTACTGAAAGAAAAACGACAATTCCGTAATTTTGGTTCAGATTGAGAAATCATTGATTTGAAAACTATTAAATGGATAGAAAAAAATAGTTTAGAATACATTCATAAATATGCATTCAATACATACATGTTGCTTTTAAGCTTGCTTTGCAAAACGCAGTAACGTTGGACAATTTCTTCTGAATTCCATTTAAATAAAATTATATGTTAGAGGTTGCCAAAAGAAAAGAAAATGAAACGTAGAAATCACAATATATTATATTACTACTCTAATAATACAATTTTCTCCGTGGAAAGTTTAAAGAGCTCTATTTTTTTCCACACTTTTTAGTTGGATCATTTAAATCATTCATCAACATTTCAATCAAAATACTTTATTTTCACCAACAAGTCATTCCTACTTTTTAGAAGAGGAAAGAAAAGTGAAATAAAAAAAAGTGTTCTCTACATTTCATTTGGAATCAAACTACGAAGCAGAAGAAAACTGCCATTATTTCTGTTGGACCGTTCTAATTATAATAATAATCGGTCGCATTTTCCTTAATTATTGAGTTTTTTATCGTAACTTCATTGATGAGATGATTATGTACATAGCATGATTGCTGTTAAATTAAAATTTTTACGAAATGCACAGATGTCAGCATTCTGCAATCTTTGCATTTCGTTGAAATTTAACAGCACATTTCTGAAAGTATTTTTTTCTTATTTGCTTAGAAACATGGGTAAGGTGAGTCAAGGCAAATGATTCTACATCAAATACTTTATGGACTCACATAGAGTTATTGCTCTTGTAATATTTATCTACAATGCCAGCGAAAATAGATAATAAAATGTAAAACATTTAGAGCAAACTATATTTGAAATAATTACATCCATTTTGAAAAGTAAAGTGAATTCATTTAAAGATAATTTCTCAATAAAAATGGTATTTATAATTTGCTGTTGAGCATAAAAGAATGGATTCAACTCTTCTACATTCAACTCAAGTTATTAAACTTTTAATTTTAGCTTTCAGACTGTAAATAAATTCCACAAGTTATATCTTCATCTGATTTAGTTTTATTTCTTGCAAATAATCATATTTCGTATAAAGATATTTTTTGTTTTTTGGTTAAATAAAATATTAAAAAAATTTGTAATTGTTTTAATTTGAGTTTGACTAAATGGGTTATAAAAATAATTAAGCAATATCTGCAAAGTTCTGCAGATTTATTTTTTAAAAACACGTTAATGCTTTATATGTTAATTATTGCTTCAGTGCAATTTTTGTACTATATTACTTTTAAGTCAAAATTATTGCCATTTCGTTGATTAATACTCAAATGAGGTCAGAAAATTATATAGTTATACATAACTCATTTATATAATTGAAGAGATGATTATTCTATTCTTGTCTTTAAAGGAACAATGCATCTATATGTACATTTCAAAACAAATAAATATTGAAAAAAAATCGAAATAATGAGAGAAGTTTACACGAAATAATGGAACATTTAAAGTAGAATAAAAAAAGACATCTAACATATAAATATATTATCTACTAAGCACAGTAAACTCCATATCGAAATGTCTTGCATCACTTGTATATTGCTAAAAATTTTAAAGGCGTATCGGGTATTTTATTTTCTGTATGAATATTATATATTTAAGGTTTCTACAGTTTTTTTTCCAATAAACTATAAATAACCTTAACGTCATGTTTTATATTTGTGACAAAAAATTAAATTACGAATTTTTTAAAATCTTTTTGGTGATTATAAATTGCCTAAATTTTGGTTTTTTGTCGCAAATTAAAAATATTCTGAAATATGGCCGCAAATTTTATTTTTAAGTTGTAAATAAAATATCTTTCACACTAAATCGGAATTTAAATTCTGTAAAACTATTCATTGTTTAAATTCATTTTTAAACAATGTCACAGTTCCATAATAAAAGTGAAGTTAATGTTTCATTGAAAAATACTTCTCATAATTTTCACCACTTCCCATTTTATACCAACATTCACTTTTAGAATTATTTTTTCATTTTACATTTTTTTTAAAAATTAGCTCTCGGAACCTCGCGAATTTCTAAAACAACACCGACATGGAATGTTTAATCTTTTGCAATTTTTTTTTATTCTGTAAAAAAATAATTTATTTTTTTCTCAATTTGAATGAATTCTTTTAGTATTAATAGAAGTGTTCTATTTGATATGGCTCTTAGTAATTTCCTATTAAACTACTTTTATTGCAAAAATAAGCAATAACCAGTGCTGTTATCTGTGTATAATACAAATGTAAAACATAATGAAACTAATGAATTTACTCATTTCTCAACCATTCAGCACTTTTTCACTCTGTACAACATAAATACGATAAACTGTTTATATATCAGATAGGAGGCATACATATTCCGGAAAAGCTAACTACATATTTTATCTAGGGTTGTCATATACTACAATATGTTGTTACATCATTCTGTGACAATGGTGGTTTTAATGAACGAAACCATCATATATAATGGTGGTTTTCAATAAACGAAAAATTCTAATGAGTTTTAGTGGAGATATTTCAATATAGCAATAAAAATTGAATTTTGTTGTAAAGATTCCAAATAGTGACAAATTCTTAATTTACTGAAACATTTCCTGTTTACTGAAACGCAAAGTTGTAAATCATATCTTTTCTCTGCATTTCTGTCCCAATTCATTGCAACGAAATGAAATTACACAATTCTATCGCAAAAAATTATTTTTGCTTCACTTAGAAAAGTTCTCTAGAAGTGGTTTTTATAATAAGTAAAATGATTAGTTATGATTATTTGATTTGGAATTCTTTGAAAGGAAGTAAATAATCTCTAAATAGAGAAAACGGATCATACTCAACATTTTTCGTATTAGTTATCTCACTTCACTTTGCTACAGTAATACAGTTTTTGTGATTATGAGAGTTTCTTTGTTAAAAAGGATTTCATTTTTTTCATATCATTAACACCATGCACTAGTCTAATTCTCTAATGGACGCTCTAGAAATTTTATGCTATCAATTTCTAGACATTAAACTAGCAATATGTTTTAAGAAGTAAAGATTTTCTTTGAGATTTTTTATTTAGATTTCTAAAATATTTTCAATTAAATTTTTTTAATGCTTCAAATATGCTCCAAACAAATAATTATCATGGAATTCCGGAACTAAAACTTATAAACGAAAAAATGTATATGACAACCCTTTCCGTCATTTCGTTCGTTAATTTTTAGAACTATTTTCACGACAATAATGCAATTCAAGCTGAGAGGCAAAAGAATTCAGTTCGGATCTTTTGTTTCTGCGATTGCATTCTTTGCCGCTGCCAGATTCTACCAGTCGTATGTCGCTTCTTGCTGGATTTCGGGCTGAGGGGTGAACAATCTCGTTTTCGGTTTCGGTCCAACTAGAACTTCTTGCTTGGGCGAGATGCTTCCGTTCAGCTGCCGGGCTAAACTCGTTACCTCTTTATAAGCCTAAGAGATAAAATAAAAAACAAACTTTGTAAGCCTATCAGATAAAATAAATAACACACAACACCGCTTCATGCCCCTGCTACTATGACCCTCTGTTTATTTAAACATGAAGTTGGGAGAGACGTGGAAAGACGCTCCTGTTCCATCCATCCCTGTGACTAGTGTTCGACTTCTGACATCTATGGATGGAAATAGGATTAGGGGTTTTAATATTGGATAAAACAAAGCTGAAGGAAATGAGCTTTTTGAAGTTCAGATTTGGAAGTCAATTTGGCTTATTAAACTAAATATCATGCAGATTCTGAAATATTTTTAAAATATTAAAAAAAAAAAAAAACTGGAAACGAGAACAGAAAAACAGCGAGAGAAATAAAGGCACAACACACAAATTAACGCTGTGTACAAATACAAAAATAACAGAAAATAAAAATGTGTATGTAGATTGCTACTCTTGGGAATATTGTTCCTGGAATCTAATTAGATCTTGGTTTGCTTACAGATGACGAATCATTCTTTGAATTTTCTTCCTGGTTCCTTGGGAAGAGGCAACGCTGCGGAACCAAACTCGTTCTAGTTCGGATGTAGGCATGATCATGTGAAAGGAAGAAGTCAGCATGCATTCTGTTGCTTAGTGGATTGGCGTGGCATCAAAATGTCCGCAGGGGAAGAATGCATTAGGGATCAGATTGAAACGCCAAAGATATGAGGAGCATGGCCCGTGAGATGTGAAGAAAAGAATGTCTTCCTTTTTCAAGTTACTTGGTAGAAGGGAGACTTTGGGGAGGTTGTTGAATGTAGATCTCCCTGTATCCCCATCTTCCCATTTCTTTTGCCTCTTTTTCATCATTTTGTTTTTAAAGAATGATTTAAGGTAGGATTTTGGTACCTTAGTGTGACATTCCTCGACGTCTGATTCCGCTGCTTCTTTCGCCAGTCTGTCTTCTTCATTTCCCTGAAACCCAACATGGGCTTTAATCCAGTAAATTCTGATTTGTCTGTGTTGGATTAAATTATGGCAGATGTTCCTCGTCACTGGATTTTGATTTTGGGGGTTAGCTGAAGCTTTTATGTTGGCTTGTTGTCAACTAAAATTGTAATGTGTTGTGTATGGAGGTGAGTAGCGTATTCTATGGCTTGTTAAAGGGCTAGAAGTTCAGCTTGAGATGCAGTGTTATAATTCAGCATTTTTGTTGACCATCTATATAATATATTATTGTTTTCCATGACACAGAATGCAGCGCCAACTCCCTTATACGTCTTGGATCCATCCGTGTAAAGACGAACTCCCTTAGAGATGTGCCCACCATCTTTAGTGGAGATCTGCTTTTGAAATGGATATAATGATGGGTGAGTGGCCCAGCCTGTTTCAGATTTTTCAACATCCATCGGATGGATCGTTGTGAGGCTCTTTGGAAGGGAAACGTTGAGTCTGTTGAATGAGGTATATCTGGCTTCTTGCTGGAGCTTGAGATGTAATGGAGGAATCCTGAGGATAACTAGAAGAGCGGATGTTGGGGTCGTTCTGTAGGCTCACGAAAATGCCAATAGGAATGCCAATTTCCTTTTTACTCTTACAGGTGGATCCAAGCACCAGATTGCTGCGCCATAAACTAGCATCCTCTTAATTACAGTGGAGTAATGAATTTCTTTAATTTCTTGGAAAAGATCCAATCCTTTCCCATTAATTTGAGGAGATTTCTATGATACAGGAATGCTTTAATGAAGAGGTTTTTAATGTGTGCATTCTAATTGAATTTATCATCGATGTGAATGCTAAGATATTTGATGGAACCATGTCTTCGAATAATTTCTTCTTGCCAGCAGAGGGTTGATGGCCTCACGAGTTTGCTATACAGTTTGCTGTATTGCGTTTTTTGGTTGAAATTTGGAGTTTATTCTTGCTGGTCCAGGAAATGAATTTGGCTATTGCTTCGTGTATCTGATTTCCGATTTTCTGTCTAGTGGATGCATGGGAGACTATAACAAAATCATCTGCAAATGCTTGAATCGATGTGTTTTCTGGGAAAGTTTCTTCCAGAATTTCATTTGCTACGAGATTCCAGAGAGCTGGGCCACTGCAAGATCCTTGTGGACAGCCCATCCTCTGTTCTCTAATAGCTGGACCCACACTTGAAATAAGAGCGATTTTTCTATTGAGCAGCAGGTTTTTGAAAATTGTTGCCAGATTCTTAGGACACTGGTTATTGTTAAGGTTGGTCACAATTGAACTAGGCTCAACATTATCGAAAACCCCTTTAATATCTATTGATAATACCAGGACATGATGGTTTTCTTTCCTTCCCTCTGTTATTTTTTTAATTAATTGGTGTAAAATAAATAACAACCAGTTTTCAAAACAAACTTTGTAAGCCTATGAGATAAAATAAATAACAACCAGTTTTAAAAAACAAACTTTGTAAGTCTGTGAGATAAAATAAAACAACAAGTTTTTAAAAACAAACCCTTTGACGCGCACAAAAATAAGTTTTTTAAAGTATGCAATTAATTGACATGTTCAGGGTCTAAGAGAAAAACAAAATACCTTTAAAAAATTAAAGTGGACTACATTATGCTGGGGAAAGAACCACCTCGCTTTTACGACATTTTCCTCGTATAAATAATTAATACTTTTAAATTCGTTTCGTAACATAACTATTCATTATTTATTTATAGAAATACAAAAAAAAACATACAATATTAGTGATGAAAGCTACTTGTGTAATCATACAACATGAAAAAAATTATGAAATAAAAAGAAACAATTTCAATAATTTGTAGTGATCTTCAAATAAAGCTAACAATGGCGAGTTATTTCTGTGGCCTTTAGACTTTAACACAATTTAATACTATATTCAACTGATGAAGGAACATAATATTTACATAAACCATTTAAAAATGAAGAAATAATACTATATTAGAAAATATAGTTAACATCCGCGTAGTCTGGTGACGCTTATACAGGAAAAACGTCACTAAAAAGTGTCATCTTCAACTATCCTATTCGTGCGAACCTTACTCAAATGTAAATAAATTCCTCATCCACAGAACATAGGGCAAACTTCCCATAAATGATCAGCCACTTAGCTAAGAGAGTTGGAGGAAGGAAAAAAGATCCATTTCGCTAACGCGCTTCAAGTGGTAGAGGAACCTCCTGCCGTAGGTGCGCGGTGGTGTGTCTCCGACTCTCCCTTAAAAAGAGGTCAAGTATAAAGAACTTATTTTACGCGATTTGAATTGAAAAAAATGTATATGTTGCTGTCAACTTTCAGAGAACAAATTTATGAATGCATTTTGAATTTGTTTTTTGCTTGCTGAAAAAAAAAAGTTCAAAGTATTGAGAAAAAGCATTAAAAATGACGCATTTTTTTTCGTACGTGAGAGGAATATTGAATAATGTGCTGACATCTACAGGCAGTTATTAAAGTTAGAGCATTATTTTAGAGCATAGGTTCCCAACGTGGGCGATAACGTCTCCTTATGGGCGTTTGGAATTTTCAAGGGGACGGTAAAAGACCCAGAGAAAATTAGGAGGCATTGATATGGCACGGAGGGGCTTGCGAAGATTAACCAAATATAGTCTAAAAAAGACTTCGAAATTCGATGTTTTTAAAATTTAATCAAAATATTTTTTTAATATAATTAAGTATGCGTTTTAATTGTCCTCTGAAATTGCCAGTTTATTTATTTTTCTAAATAAATAAATAATTTTTTTTTGCTTTCTAGCAATAGTTTATTATGGATTCATTCGCATCATCAAAATCCCTGTCTGTCCTTATGAGAGGTAAGATAAACCTTCATTCCCCTTTTTTAAATAAAGAAGTCATTCAGTATCGTTTCAATTCCAACAATATTCTATCCATTAGTAATTTTTTAAAATTTAATTCTTGTTTTCACTATTCATTATGTACGCTCTTATTTATCTGATGTGGGAGGCGGGCGGTATTGAAATATTCACTAGAAAAGGGGGCACCAGTTCGAAAAAAGTTGGGAACCTATGTTTTAGAGCAGGGATGGGCAAACTTTTTCCATCGCGGGCCAAAAATCGAAAAAATAAAGTATGGCGGGCCAAGATGAATTTTTCTAAAATTTTAAAAACAATATACAAGTATTAAGATTTAATATATTAATGAGATGAATGAAATTACGATTTCATTTTTAAAAGTTCCTTATATTGAGGTTCGAAGTGAGATGTACTGATTCTAAGGAACGAGGCTAAATGCTCATCTGTCAGTCTACTTCTGAAATAATTCTTTCTAAGGTTCCTAGTTGAAAACACTTGTTCACATATATAAGATGAAGCAAACATAGCACTGATTTTCTGAGCATGAGATATTAAATTTGGGAAACTTACTTTCGATAATGATTTGTAAAACTCTAACTTTGGCATATTTAGAAACAATTGCTTGAGATGATTGTTAGATTGCAACTCAATTAATTCAAGCTGCAAATCTGACCTCACTGCTTCACAATTTACGTTGAATGGCATGGTAAAAATATCCAATTCTGCTTGAATGGCACTGAAATCTTGAAATCTGCGTTCGAACTCACAATGCAGTTTTTTCAAGCTATCTTCATAATTCTTAAGGTTCTCTTCATTTACTGAGGGTATTGAATTTAACCTCAGGAAATGAGATAAGTCGTTCTTACCTAGCTGCCCAGCAAACATATTAAGTTTTAGTTTAAAAGCTTTGAGATGTGACCAAATATCGTCGATAAATTGATTTTTCTTTTGCATCTTGACATTCAAGTTGTTCATATGACAAAGAAGATCTTTGAAAAATGCAAAGTCTATTAGCCATTTTGTATCTTCTAACATTTCGCACGCCGCAGAACACCGTTTATCATGGAAGAACGACACAATGTCGTCTTTCAGCTGTCAAACTCGCTCGAAAACACATCCTGCACTAAGCCACCTTACTTTCGTGTAATACAGTACATCAGAGTATTCAGATTGCACTGACTGAAGAAAATCTCGAAATTGCCTGTGAGTAAGCCCACGAGATCGAATAGTATTTACAAGCTTCACGACTGCATCAAGCACGGGTTTCATATTCAATGCAGATTTACACAGAGCATCTTGATGTATAACACAATGTAGAAAAACAACATTGTTCCCGGGATAGTTTTGATTAAAGTGTCCAAGAAATCCAGATTTTTTTCCTGTCATATTTGGTGCTCCATTGGTTGTAATATTACATATATTTGTTATAGGCACTTTCAAAGTTAAAAGCCCTTCCTGAAATTCACGAAAAATATCATATCCCGTTGTATTTTCCTATAAAGAAGGCATGCACGCCAGTTCCTCAATAATTTCAAAGTTCTCATCAACATCTATTATAAATAATACTAATTGAGCAGTATCATTTATATCAGTGCTTTTATCCATAGCAATGGAACAAAATTTAAATTGGCTAATCTTTGACTCTAATTGTGATGCCAAATTTTTATCGATGGCTTCCATTTTAGAAGTCACCGTTTTTCGAGATAAGCTTACAATCTCAAAATTATTTTTCTTGTCTGGACCTAAAACATCACAAACTTGGAGCATGCATTGTTTAAAGAACTCCCCATCACTGACAGCTTTATTATTTTTAGCAATATTGTATGCTACAATGTAACTTGCATGTGTAGCTGCTTCTTGAATACTGTTTACCTACTTGAAAAAATTTTGCCGGCCTGATAATTTTTTACAAAGACTTTCTGCATTTTTTTTTCATATTCGGACATTGCTTCGTAATTGGAATTCTTATGCTTAGATGTGAAATGGCGGGAAATGTTATATTCTTTGAAGACTACTACAGCTTCATTGCAGATAAGACACACTGGTTTATCTTTTATAACTGAAAAAAAAATATTTCCATGCCCATTCATCATTAAAAGCGCGGCACTCTGAATCAACTTTACGTTTTTAGTAGCCATTTTGGGGTTGAAATATTTTACGAATAACCCAAACAAGCTACGCTTTACTTTTAATAATTTCACCACTATTCACAATGACGCTATATGTCCTCAATCTTTCAACACGCAATCAAAAATATTAGAACTCGCGCCAAAAGAAAAAGCCTCTAGATGGAGCTTAAAATGCGCAGTCGGTCACATGTGAGGTCTAATTCACCTATATTGAATTCCCATATGTCTGTTCCACAAGAAAAAGATAACGCTTGTTGGCGCCAATCTACGGCTATAACTAACAAATAAATTCCGCTTTAAACACTTTTCCGATTGAAAACTGCCTGTGTTTGCTATTTCCTTCGATTTATGTTTTGTAGAACAAAAATAGAGAATGTAAACAGATTACCAGTTCTTTGAAAAAAAGGAAGAAGAAATATAATATTTAAACAAAATATAAAAGGAGATGGATACATAACATATGAATATTTCTTTTAATATGCCTCTGACCGGCAAATTAAAATTCTATCCTCGGGCCGGATAGAACCTTCCGGCGGGCCGGAGTTGGCCCATCCCTGTTTTAGAGCCTTTGGTTTCCACCAGAAACCACCGCGCGTTCAAAAATAAATTTTAGAAAATGGTTTCGCTGTGAAACTACCCGGCGGCAAAGGATTTTGAGGCGTTACAAATCGGAATACTTTTAATTATTTGCTGTTTTTTAAATCTTCAACCTTTAATTCATTGCTACAAAATTTGTGAGATCTACTTTTTTATAAACTTCCTTCCAGGTGATCCCCGTGTATTGAATGAGATTGTGATTGATTAATCTCTGCACTGAAGGTTCACACTTCAGTTCTAAAGACATTAAGAAGGTGCGTGGAGCCGTGAAAAGTCCTTAAAAAGTGCTTTAATTTGAAAAGCATTTTTAAGCACCATCTAAGTGCTTCATTTTGGAAGAAAGGCCCTTAAAAGAGCCGAATTTCCTCGAGAAGTACCAAGAAGGCATTCTTTTTTTGTTTTAACATAAGAAAATCCCTTATTATTTCCGAATTCAATAATACGCTAAATACATAACAGTCAAATGTTTGTTTGCTGGATACAGCAAAAAAGAAGACCGACGAAAGGGAAGCATTCAGTGAAGGGATCCAAGAGTTTTAACCCATGTTAAGAAAATGGTGATTGAACTTTTTCCCCCTCGTTTTTTCAACATTGGTCACCATATTAAAATATTGGAAGGGTTATTCCGAAAGAGAGAAATATAAAATATGCCGAACGGGTTGCAACTCGAAAAACGTTTCAACTTGTTACACATGTAATTAAATAGTTGAATAAAAAACATTAAATAGTTCTCTTATAAAAGTTGACTTACATTTTTGGTAAGGATAGTTTTTTTTATTATCCTTTTATGTTTTTTTCAAAACCAGGACAAATAATTTGTTTTACTTTAGAAGAAAGACATTGAGCAAATATTGTAAGAATACAGAAATAGATATTAAAATTTTAAAAAAGGCACATTTAAAATTTTTAAAAATTTCAATAAAAATTTTTGCATTATAATAAAACGGAAAATATCCTAGGATTAGAAAATACATAGGATTACGTATGCGTGCATGTACAAAGGGGCGTAATTTTTTTTTTTTTTTTTTGGCTGTGGTGCTTAAAAGTACTTAATTTTTTGCAGCACTTTCTCACTGCACACCTTGATTAATGCAATTCAGAATACACAACCCTACTAAGTTCCCGATTTGGGAAACATCGGAAAAAGTTTCACAATTCGGGAACTTAGTTTGTGAAAAAATAACAAATTTTTTCATAATGTTATTTTGCGTTTATTTGCAAAATGCTATCTTAAAAACGCGTCATGTAAGATAAATAAGAAGTAACTGGCAGTAAGCCATTTCATATTTTTACGGGCTGTTAAATATATTGCTGTGAGTCAGTTCCTACACTGCCTCAAATTTGGAAAATTGACTTCTGACAAAACAAAAGTCTCTTTTTTCCAGATTTGTGTACAATTTCAATTCCACGAGCAGTGTTCAAAAATATAAACAATGAGGTCATTGATACTAAAACAAGAATGTGTCACTAAAGCTAAATATTTCCATCAAAAACTATTTTTACTGTTTTATTGAAGTATATACTATGCTATTGTTCCTGCATATTATGATACAGTTTACTTTTAACAATTTCGTATTTAGAAGCACTTAGTTTTCTTTGCACAGGCCAAAAATGTTTCAAATTCTGATATCAGTAAAGTATAACTTGACAAACGTTTTCAGAACCTAAGTGGCTACCACTTTTTTTTTCAACGGAGAATTTAGAATAACAAATAAACAATCATTAATAACATATAATTTAATTAATCTGTAACATTGTGACTATATAATACAAACTTTACACACAAAGTCCTCCATGTCGAGAGCAATACCACTGGGGGTACTGGTTCAGAGGAGATCGTTCTCTGATTCAGGTCTAGGTTGTGGCTGAGTGAATGAAAAGACATGAATGAACGTCCGCCCCGTAAAAAGGGTTGTGACGCGTGAGTGGCAAAAAGTCATACTCTTGGCCCAAGATGCCTCCACTGAAAAAAAATAAGAGACGCACCCTATTGTCTCAAATCGCTGTCTACGTCACAGGGGGCTTGTCCAATGGCAAGTGCCGTAAGAAACACTTATTAACTAATTTAAAATTCTGTAATATCAGACTTCTCGTTGTATGCGAAGGGATTAAAAGAATTCCCTGGAGTTAAAAAAAAAGAGAAATGAGCTCATGCCCTTACCTCGAAATCCCTCCTGATGAACTCGTACTCGTAGGCCGCCTCGGGGCTGGCCGCTTGTGCGAGGATGCCCTTCGGGTTGAAAGCCGCCGCTAGGGCTCGACGCGTAAGGGCCCCGTCCACCGGGGCTGCTAGGGGCGTCTTGTTCATGTTGAAATCGGAAGTGTAGTTCTGGCTGCCGTCCCCTGCGTAACCTAAGAGAGAAAAGGCATTCATTATTATCAATGCTTTTTCCAGGCAATTATTATTAACCCCTTAACCGGTTCGTTCGGATGCCGTGCGTGCATCGATTTCTCTTATTTTGTCTCTTTTGAGGGGGACACAGTATTGGAAAATTATCAAAACAGTGAAACAAAATTTATTGGCTCGTATGATAAATTGAGTCATTCTAAATGTGCCTGCAAAATTTTGCAAGTTATTGAATAATTGTCGATGCATGACGGGAGAGTAAGAAACGTTACCAAGCCCAATTTTCAGATTCAAACACCCATAAAAGAAGTTCATTTGGCAAAAATATTGCCAATTTATCAAGGACATGCATCAAATGAGCTATTAGAACAATATATTTGGTGCATGCTACAAAACTTCAATAAGATTCTCCACAGTGTCATTTGGAACAAATGCTCAAAAGTTACAACTGCATCGATCAAACAGATGAACAGAAATAGTAAGGAAAATAAAACAAATAGCAATCATAAGCAAAATAATACTTTTAATCAATTTTGATATGCTTATTATTTTTAACAGTATTACGATTTGTGAAATTTTTATCATTCTTTAGTGCTACATGCTACAAGGTTACATGCTACATGTAGCATGGTGCAATTGAGAATGTGAAATTAATTTACCTTTTCTATTAAAAAGAACTGAATTGTCTATACTTGTGTACTAAAAGATGTACATCAACTATCAAAACTGAGTTTTGCGTTATTTCAATTTGGTGCTTTTTTTAAAAAAATATTTGTAGAGAAATGGTAAATTCGATCACCAAATTATGAAGACTGAAGTTATGAACAATGTTTTTATAGCACGAAGTTGTTCTTTTCCGAAATCCGAGGGCAAATGTCGCCAATGTGAACCAAAAGCGAGCTAAGTTGCGAAATGAATGACAAAACAGGCGGAAATTTGGTGGAATTCTACATTATGTGGCGATTTCTCGCTGCGCCCGGATAACAGAAAAATACCCAAGAGCATTCAAATCCCAAAGTTTTTAAAGGTTACAGGTAGATTTACAGAATAAGAAAGCATCTGATCAATAGAAGATATATTATGAAATTCAATCAAGTAAAATATATACTTTTTTTAGTCAAGATTCGGTTGAGAAGAATTTGAGGTCAGAAATGGATGGAAAAAGAAATTATTTGGGTTCATCTGGACTAAAAAACAACAATGGTTCGTAAATCTTATCATGCAATACTTCGACATATTTTCGTAAAACTAGACCATCATTCTGAAGGATACAACTTTTTTAATCTTAAATTTTACCTCACGTTTTTACACAGAGTTTTCAAACAAATTGCAGGAAACTTTCAGAATGTGTGATAATTTTTATTATACAAAAACTGAAATAAAGTCATGAAAATTTAAGGAATGTGTATATTTGTAGTAAAAAATCTGTAGCTATTGGCGATAGCTAAAATCGAATACGCGATCTTACGGTTGGTAGCCAGATAACATAACCACAAGACTCAAAGGGATCCCCCAGCCTTGAGGATGTTATCTGGCTCATAAAGCTACAATACTCCCTCCTCTGGTGAGAGGAGAGACTAACGATATTTTGCTGCTGTTGAGTGAGGATTTTATTGGCTGTTGAGTGTTTTTATTCGTCTTACGTTTTTTTTTATTTATTGGCTGATTATTTATCAGCTTGATTAATTTTTTATTGGCTGATTATTTATCGCCTTTTTAATTTTTTTGGCTGATTACTTATCGCCATTGTTTTATTGGCTGATCATCTATCACCATTTTTTTATCGGCTGGTTATTTATTGCAATTTTATTTTTTTCCGATAGAGGGCGCCACAACAGCTAAACGGAGGTTGCGTATTTATTTTTATTTTCATCATCCTAGGTCACCAATGTTACGATTGGCGATGGCTAGGATCGAACTCGTGACCTTCCTGTTCGTAGCCAGATAACATGACCACAAGACTAAAAGTGATCACTCCATCTTGAGGATGTCATCTGGATTAATAAAGCGGGTCGCGGTGGGATGTTTTAGAGGCTTCGGATCTCCGCTTCGTAACCGGAGGGTTGCAGGCTCGAGACCTGATTCCACCGAAGAACCGCCGTGTAAACGAGTCTGGTCGCGCCCAAACGTCCTCCCACTGGCGTGGTGGGGAAGTTTGGAGAGGGGGATGCCAGCTCAGGTGTCGTCCTCGTCATCAGGCGGCGGTTCAAAAGGGCGAGGTCCGTCCTCAAATAGCCCTAACGCTGCTTCAAAACGGAGCGTTAATACAACTAAACTAAACTAAACTGGCTTATAAAGCTTCCACTACAAATCTTTAACTGCCCATAGCATAGTATTTTTTCTACCACACTTTGGAAACCACTTATAAAGGACGGCTCATATTTAAAGTCTAATTTAATGCATTGTGATTCATGAAACTGTGTGTGTTGCAACGGCCCAGTTTTCACTTGTCCTCTAAAGGCCTTATCACACGGCAAAATATCTTCGGCACTTTCCGTCAGCAAACGACAGCGAAAGTGACGTCACTTGTATGGCGTCACTTCAAAGTTTCACATGATTGGTTAAATTTCGTTTGCGGACCATATTTCCGACGACATTTTCGAACTGGTTAGAAAAAGTTGTCGATTATGAAACTTGCTCAACCGGTTTTTGAGGGTAGAAACGGAAAAGGATGAACGATTTTGTGTCAATTGATAATGGAGCCTTCGAATAGTATTTATATTGAATAGTATGCAGTACAAAACATCCCTTCAAACGAATATGGCTTTGAAGTAAGGAAAAAAGAAATATACCATAAAGTGCTTTATATAATGTGTGTCTTACAGCCTAAGATAGGGGTGGGCTTCCTATCTTAAGTGTCCACATGCACATATCCACATGCCATTTTTTTTCTAAATAAATGTCTAATGAGGCACAGATGTGCCATCAACTAATTTTTGCCTGTGAATAATTGGGAAGATAATAAAACTAAATACTAACAACTCAAAGCTCTCTACTTAATACGAAGAAACACAATTTTGAACTATATAATAGTAAATGTTTTAGTTATAAGTGTCATTCAAATTAAAGTGACATTAGAGGGACTTCTGTTGATGCAGATGACATGACAAATAACTTTTATTGGGGTTGTAAGATGTTCAGAATGTTTGCTGAATTAGAGTCATCTGCAAAGCGGTTTCTAAGGGAGTCTTTAATATTATTCGTCTCTGAAAATGTGCTTAAAATAGCATGAGCCAGCTTCTTCAAACAGTTCAATGTGTCTGAATTCGAATTCCGTGTTTCCAAAATGTCGTTCCGGGTATTTTCACTTTGCTCGTTCACCTTTCCGTTTTAAATCAATTCCAGCTTTTTACTTGTTTAAATACGTATTTGAATCCACATTGAACTAGGATGAAAATCAATCGGTTGCACTTCAAATTCTACGATTTCCAACTAATCAAATCGGGACAAATTCAGTTTATCAAATGAAATCACACGCAAGCCGTAAAATGCAAGCCGTTTTGATCGTCACGTGCCATCGATGGCACGCGTGCCACTGGTTCACCATCCCTTAGTCAGATTTAACCCTTTATATAACGAATTACTTTACTATCAATTATTCAAATTTATTTTTGAATCAATAGTTACATTTTGCTACAGAATAAACGCAGGAAGGAAACTTTTTAATTACAGTAAAAGCTCTTTAATCGCGGGGTATATGTTCCATAAATATACAGGCCGCGAATACAGGCACCGTGAATACGGAATGGTACGGTTTTTGTGGGATTTTAGGGAATACGTTCCTAGGTGACAACATAAAAAAAAAATCAATCTAATTGAAGTTTTTGAACATTTTGATTTATTATCTTAAGGCTAAGGCAATGGTTTGAAGAATTTTGTCATTTTCTCTTGCTTGGCGGTTTTCAAAAGCCCCTTCCATTCAGACGGATACGCAGCAGTCGCAGTAGCCATTTGCCTCTTAAAAATAAGACTTCGTTCCATAGACAGATCAATGTTCATAAAGAAATCGCAAAGCTTATAGGCCATTCTTAAAACTTCACTGAGGTTTTTCAAATTGAATGTCATGTTCCCAGTGCTTGTTAAAACCTCTTCTACAGTGGGCTGTGAATTGAAAGTTTCCTCCAAGTCGGTTTCAGTCAGATGTTCATCTTGCGATTCAAGCGATTCCTGAATGTCACTTGATTCTATCTGTTCGAACCCACCTCGTCCTATTCCATTCGCGATTTCGGCTATGTTTGCAGTTTGCATTGAACAACACACTTTAGATAAAGTTGTAATAAGATCTATTTTACTTTTTTATTAGTCCATTTGACGGCCTTTATAAAGGATATTGGGTTGGATACCTATTGGAATCCTTTTATTATGATGTATGTACTTATTAGATCCGCGAATAAAGAGATTTCTAGCCACGAATATAGGACTTGGGTCGCAATTTTTAAATCCGCAGTGAGGGCCTCCTCAGCTGCGAGGCCCGGGTGCATAGCACTCGCCGCACCCCTGAAATGGTCGGCCCTGAGCTAGACAATAACTGCTTTGATATAAAATATATTTTGCGAAATAAAAATCATTATTCTTCTATAAAATCTTTTACAACGAAGTTCTTTTCTCATAAATACTAAACGAAACAACTTGAACCTCCGTTTCTTTATTCGGCGCTTTTATTTATTCAGTTGAAAACCAAGTACAAAACTGCGTAATATGCTATTTAGTTTTAAAGTTTCTTGCATACTCTCATTCAATGAAGTACTTAGCTATCTCATTGTCCAGATGGGAGTTTTCTTATACCAAAATTCTTCATTTTTACAAATTTTTGAGAAAGAAATTTTTAAAAAGTATGTCACGTAAATGATATATCTTCTTAAAAGAATTATAAGAGAAATCATTTTTTCAAAATTTTTTGCATCTAACCTGCTATATTATTAGAAACCATAATATAGCTTACTGTAGACATATTTGTGGTTATAAAAGTAGACTTTTTGAGTTTTTATAATTTATACCTATGGAATAAAACGTCTAAAACCTAAAATAAAAATGAAGTGATAAATTAATCTAAAGCTAATTAAAAAATTCGAAAGTTAACCAATTTGAAAAATTGGATATATTGGAATTGGATGACAATATATAGGCACTACATAGGGGGGAACGCATATATGCACTGAATATCGTGAAATTATATTGCATGACTACATGGAAGAAGAAAGTACACTGAAATATAAGAAACTTTATAACACAGAAAAACATATTTCATAATATACAATGAGCTACATTGAATATCGTGTATTATATTGCAGGACATAAAGAAACTACACTGAATAATATAGAAAAAACATATTGCGTAATATTGAAAAACTATACTATGCAACATTGGAAAACTATATTGTATTGTTCAATATTGAGTGGCAATATGATTAAGTCTTAGTTACTATATGTTTTAATGTAAGAAAGTGTTTTACAATATTGTTACGTAATTCGTAAATTCGTTGCAGAAAAGGTCATTTTATGATCAGCTCTATTGCACTCATTATCATTATCTTTCATCGAATGCCGGATCAGTAACAAACCCAGGCTTGGCTACCATTTGACGACAAAATAGATAATTATAGAATCTTTAAGAATTTTGACGATAGAGCCAATAGAAGCCGATGTATGCTTGATTGTTCCAGATCCTTCTCTACCCTGCTCCATGCACTATAAAAGCAAAGTACTCCAAGCCAAAGACAGCCGTGTATGAAGTCGTAGAGAGGTTTAGAGTCTTATAGAGAAACAGCTGCGAATGAGTTGGATCAGTCCAGCGAGGCGCAAGCATTGAGTGGAGCTCAAGGGACCTAGAGTAATTCATCTATTTGCCGTATCCTAGAGTTTATAATAGCAGCAGCATCGAGTCATGTAGTACCGATTCGGCAGTTGGACACAGCTAAAGACAGTGGGGAATTGCAGGCGTTTGGAGAGACTGTAGAGCATAGCTTCCTTCCTCTTGTTGAATTCTGTCTGGCCGCTTTGTGCGTTGTGATTTTTGATGGTTAACGATTATTGCTTGTGGGCTGCTGTTTGTACTAAGTGTGATGCTGCGTGTCGCTCGTGTACGTTCAGTCGTGTAGTACTGAGTCAGCAGTTGGACAGAGCTAAAGCAAGGAAACGATGGGGAATTGCAGGCGTTTGGAGAGACTGTAGAATATAACAACATAGTCTCCCTCCTCCTGTTGAATTTTGTCTGACCGCCATGTGTGCTGTTATTTTTGATGGCTACCGATTACTACTTGTGGGCTGCTATTTATACTGCGCTGCTATGCATTGCATGTGTACGTTTCGGCTGCGTATTTGTTGTCTGCGTATTTGTTGTCTGCGTATTTGTATTTATAAAAGTCTTCGTTTGTTATTGACACCTGTTGATTGTGTTCAGCCATACACCCGTTGCAAGCGAAACCCGTTGAATCTACGGCTTTAGTGACGGAAGTCAATAACAATTTTTTTAATTCTCATTCTACAGTATTAAGCAATTTAACGTACAACTTGGGTGTAGTAACAATCGCTCAAAATCGGCTGCCGGGAACCAACTCACCTCCTCCACCTTCCGGAAGTCCCAGATATCCGCCGGAAGTGACGTTGGGACCCGCGGTCCCGTATCCTCCCTCGTTGTTGTTTATCCCGGGCCTTTGCAGATTCTGCTTGGAGAGGGATCGGGCCATTGGATTCGAAGGGACGCCGTGGGGTGCAAGGTGGGCCGTTTCTTCAACGATGGCTTCGGGTTCTTGATCATCCTGAAAAGAAGGAATGTGTTTTTTTTTAAGGATCCGTCGACTATGTTCGAACAAATATTTTGAAAAATTGGATTTTTCAAAAACTTTTTATTGTTTTTATATATATTGTCGATTATAAATACTTCAAATACAGAAAAAAAATTATCTGAAAACATATTTTGAGAAATAAACAGATTGTAGCAAAATTTTAATGAAATTTAACCAAAATGGCTAACATTTTAAACACGGCAATCCTATTTTTATTTGCACACAAATTATAGAATATAATAATGAATGAAATGAACCAAAATCGAAGAAAAATCTTGAGATGCAAAGGAGTGATGGGTAAAAATATACGTATAGATGCATTTTTTTAAATGAATTTACAAATTAATTTTTCTAAAAACGCCTACCAATGAAAAAGTATTTCACTTTAGTTCATTTCATTGCCCATAACAATTAAAATAAACGCTGAAATTTTTATACAAATACCTCTATTAGTTTTGAGATGTCATGTTAGCGGTAGAGGAATTTTATGTTAAAGGGAAATTAAAGTTTTGAGAAAATTGAAGACAAAGACGCACGTTAGTTGAAAAAAATATGTGACCCTGGATGATAAGTCAGGTCTTCCTTTTCCTAGAAAAGATAAACTGTTTTGGAAAGAGGAAAATCTGAACTACAAGAAATAGCAATAAAAAACAATCGTCAAACTGTTCAATAACCAATCAATTCGTTTTCAATGTAGTCGGATCCTTAAGAGAGAAATTTGCCTGAATTCTGACTTCTCAAAAAAGGAACAAAAAAAAAATTCAGCTGCTTATGAATCCTAAAGTGTCACGCCTTTCTGCCGAAACTCTTAGAAAATAAGGCAAAAATATCAATGTAAGTCGGGGTTGGACATGCGTGGAAGAAATAGGGATAATGATTTATATCAGTATTAATTGTTGCTGTGCATCTTGTAATGCATTTATTGTTACTGTCATTTTCGGGTGTGTGACCGCAATTCGACTGTCCGCATCGCCTAGCGTAGACAGGCTTTTCCTTCAGTCCATGGGGCCTATTGCTCTCAATCGGGTTAGGACAGTGATGGACAGAGACAATCATGTTACGAATCTTTTGATGTAAAGTTGTGGCACTCCAGTTCCATACGAAATATTAATAATTTATCATCAAAACTTTTAAAAAATAAGAAAATATATGTTGACTCATCCGACCAGACGGGAGTGGCACCAGTGAAGACGCCGCGGTTGATAGAGCGTCCGTCTCGTGACCGAAAGGTCGTGGGTTCTGTCCTCGGCTAGTCCAAAGACCGCCGTGTTGGCTCATGGCAGTGGGGGCACGTTCAATAGGTCGTGACTGCAAAATCCTCCAAGTTCCCATAACCTCTAGGGGTACTGAATCTGTAATGAGTCTGTCTCTGATTTGGATCTCAATTCTGACTTGCTGATGGATGAATGAGTGTATGAAGGAATTCGGCAGCCTCCTAAAAAGGGTTGTATCGTGTGTGTTCCAGCCAAGTCGTCCTTTCACCTGAACGGTGCTCGTTCACAACGAAAGGCGCACACCTCTGCCTTAATCGAAACAATCGATTCAGCTTCGTTCGACCAAGTGGCATTGCAACAACAACACCACCAGTGAAGACGCAGAAAAAAAATGACTTTAGTTTTTTCCTTATTATTTCCTTCATTTTTTTACTAAAGTTTCCGGTGGATTTTATTGTTTAGGTGTCCATTCTGTATTCTTATAATTCTCCCAAGTCTTTGCATTAAAAAAGTGAAAACCGTCTATGGCTTTCTTTGCGTCAGATTGCGTCGAAATGAGGTGAGTAAATTTTCATTTCTTAGTAGTTATTTCTACAATATATTTTAAGGCGACGCTGTGCTCGAAAAATCATGAAAGCATCGAAATTTTTTTATTACCTCAGATGATAAATTCAATCATTCTAAATGTGCCAGCAAAATTTTAGAGTTTTATTTTTTATCAAGTTATCAAAGAATTTTTGATGCATGACAATAGCATAAACAATGTTGCCACGTCCTCTTTTCAGATTCAATCACCTATAGAAGGAGATCATTTGGCAAAAAATACTGCCAATTTACCAAATGCTTACATCAAATGAGGTATTAAAGCAATATATTTGGTGCTTGTAACAAAACTTCAATGAGATTCTCCACAGTGTCATTTGGAACAAACGCTCAAAAGTTACAACTGCATAGATCAAATAGAACAGCAGAAATAATAAAGAGAATAACAGAAATAGAAAACAGAATCATAGAAATAACAATCAGAATAGCAGAAATGTACATTTAAAACAATTTTGATACGTGTACTAATTTTTTAAAGGTTTTTATGCTAAAATGTTTTGAATTTTGCTCTTTTGTTAGCTTTTCAAAATAAAAATATATATGAATAAATATATAATAATAAATTTCCATAAATTGTTTCTATAAATTTTCGAATTTTTTAAACTTAAACAATTTAGAATAACTTGAATCACATTTTGTGAAAGATACAGGCAATTTGGTTAGATTTTATATTATGATTCAGATGGATAAAAACTTTAGATGCATTTTTCTCCACGTTTGTTTTTTGCTTATATTCTACATTTCAAAAGCATAAAGTTTTCTTAAAAATGGAGGTATAAGTGTGAAATTTTTATGAATGTTCAGAAATACATTTTTTATAAAACTTAGCATGGAATCAGCTTGAAAGTGAGTAGCAATTTTTAAAAATTTGTCCAAAGTTGGAATTTCTGTATTTTTCTGATTTTTGTGTGTGTGTTTTACAGTAAAAAAATTAAAAATAATTTAATACTGTTGACAGGAAAAGTCCATGCTAAGTTTCATGCAGTATATTCATAGCTTTCTAGAAAAAAATTTGGAGAAAAATCTGCATATTTAAGAAATTAGGGTTTTTAAAAAAACTCAAAATTTGTTTAAAAATTTAATTTTTAAAAAAATATTAAATTATTTTTTAAAAATTTTTCGGGAGAGTTATATAGTACTATTTGACATAAAATTAAAGTAAAATATAATTTAAACATTAAAATTGAAAGAAAATTTTTTGAAGTACTGTGTTGTTTTAAGTACCTTATTTCTTAACAGCTTCTATTGACATAATCGTTCATTACAAATCGCTACGCTTGAAATGACTTTAATAGGATAAATTTTAAACTATTGTTTTGTTCTCAGAGATGAAACTCCATATCCATGTTTATCTTCAGCCCATTGCATTTCATTTCCGTCTCACACAAACAGCCACCGTTAGATTTGAGAACCAAAGACTTGTGGAGTGGCAAGTTCACAGAACTCAAGATCAGGTTGGAAAAGACCAGAAATGCTCGTGCAGCACAAGTGGACAGCTCTAAAAGAAATTCCGCGAGTTGAGGCCCTCCTATTCGACGCATGGAATTCGTCTTCCAGAATGATGCAGTGAGGTGAAGAAGTTGGTATACGGGATATTTCTATGTGCAAACGTTCTTTTGCATGAGTATAAAAAAAAGTAAATGTATAAGTCAATTGACAAATAAAAACTTTTGAGTCCTGTTTGAAACTCAAAACAACAAGCTATAAACCAGATTTAATCAAACTTTCAAAAGGTATGCAAAGCCAATGATTCCATTGATGTAACTATCTGTATTTGTATAAAGTCGTGAATTTAAAATCGAAAATCGCACACGCGCACACGCACATGCAAACACAGTCGAATCCGGTTAATTCGACCACCGGATATTCGGACCAGCCGCTTATTCGGGCCAAATCTTAAAGAACCGAAATAAATCCTATGTACATAAGCCTAATATTATTCGCTTATTTGAACCAAAATTCCGTTTAAACGGACCAAAGAACGTGGCAGGGAAGATGAAAAAGAAGCCACAAGTCTCCTGTGTACAGCAGGAAGTCCGAAAGGGAAAAGAACCAGTGGGAGGTGAGCAAGCACTTTGTTTCTTAAATCGGGCTGCTCGGTAGCCGCCAGTGAGGAGCCACTGCTTCTCCGCTTTTCGGGGAAATGAAATCCTACGTAAACCAGTTTCATCGGAACACTTTAGTCAGTGAACTGTGCGTGTCTTGTCTCCCCTGCCAAAATGCCTGGAAAAAACATCCACCTGGAATTTCTACCTCCCAGGACCACAGCTCTAATACAGCCAATGGACATGGGCATCATAAAAAATTTGAAGACCTTTTATCGTGAAAGGTCGGTTAATTACGTCATTGAAGCAACTGAAGAAAGTTTGCTGACCTCATCATCATCATCAACAGCCAGAGAAGTCAGTGCAAAGGTCAACATCTTACAAGCACTTACATTTTTGGCCGATGGCTGTCGAAATATAAGCAGTGAGACAATTCCGAACTGTTTTTTTCATTGTGGCTTTAAGCATTTGGTCTTGGAGGTGGATGTGGACATGCTGATTGAAAGTGAAAATGGTGTGGGAAATGTAGATCTTCGACGGGTCGAAAATTACGAAGAATTTCTATTCATCGACAACGAGCTTCAATGCTACGACGAAAATGAAGATTACGACGCTGAAATTGTTGCTCGAATTACAGCAAAACACACTAGAGCATCGGAAGAACAGGAAAGTGATGATGACGCCCCTAATGAGTTGGTGCAAGTGACAACACAGGATGCCAGGAAATGCAATGAAACTTTGCGTCGCTATTTCCTGCAGGAGAGAAATGAAGGCCGTCCTATAGCTGCGTTAGATGTTTGGTGTGATTTTGTTCAAGTGCAGTCCATCAACAGAACGCGTCAGATCACACTGTGTAAGTTCTTCAAACGTTGACTGGAATTTGATAAGAACTTTCTTTTATTGTGTTTCGCATGCTGAATATCGTGTAGATCGTTTCGAAGAATTTGTTTGTAAATTTATTTTTAATGAATAAGGTTCATAAGCAACAGTAGTTCTTGTCTGTATGTTTGCCATATGCTTGTGCCGCACAGTAAAGGTCATAATGACATTTTAATATGTTACGTATAGCACGTCTCGTCTTGTAACATAGAGCATGTTCGTGTAATCGGACCAGCCGATTATTAGGACCAAAATGATTGCGTCCGGATGTGGTCCGATTAACCGGAATCGACTGTACTATAATATTAAATCGAGCAGTTTTAGTGACTTCTTAAAAATTGGAAAATTTTGTAAATGGTTACTTTTTGTTCTTCCGTTTCAATAAATTGCCGGTCCTTGGTTTAGGATGCCATCTACTTTCCACTCTCCCAATGTTCCTCAGTTCCATCTATTAACCCCTTGCCCTCGATGCATCATTCTGACATTTTATTCATTATTTAATTATAATTGTTTAAAATATCACCAGAATGGTAAAAAAATATAAATGCATTTTAGGGAAAACTCGACTTAAAACATTTGCATGTATTTTTTTGGTATAATAAACAGGCTCATGAACATGGCTGAACATTCGAATAACTGTAAATGCGTAGCAAAAAAAAACAACCTCATAGTAAAATAGAAGAATGAAGTTTAGAAAGTATTTGTATGAAATGGCATTCAGAGGCAATCAGAAATGGCATTATGAATGACATTCCATCAGAGGCATTTCATCTGTATGAAATGGCATTCAGAGCAAATACCAAAACAATAGGTTTTTGTGTTTAAATACAAATATCCCCTTAACACCACATAAAAGAGGAGAGAATAGATATTAAACAAATAATTAAGTACAGTTTTAATTTAAAATAATCGAGCACCTTAATTATATAATTCAGCTAGCTGGTACCCGGGGCGTTGCTGCCGATGAAAAAATAATATTAAGTGCAATCAACCAATAATTTGGCAATGTTTTATCGAAGTAGGATGAACAGTACGACAGTATATAGAAAACGAACAAAAATTCATTTTAATCTATTATATTTGCGTATTCTTTTAGAATTGTAAAAGTTGGTTTTCTTTCAGAACGACGATGAAAGTAACTATTTATTGTATCTCGTGACTCGTTTAGTGTTCATTCGGAATTCTCAAGTTTAATTTTGTATTAAAATATTTTCTTTCAAAAATCATTAAACATAGAAAATATATTTATACTGTAAAATCCTTAATATAGTTGGAAATATCGTTTTTTGAAAACTAAGATGGTGCAAAATTAACTGTACGCTAATACTTTTGTAAGTTACTGCGAAAAAAGCCAACATTTAATTGAAATTTAAAACCCCCAGGAAATTTTCTCTCATAATCTGTCATAAAGTTGTTACCTCTGTGAATGACTTTTATGACATTTGTGTTCAATAGCTATACAATATTAACCCTTAAGTTGGAATTTAGCATTTCTACTGAATCTATTGAAACACCTCGGCGAGTTATTTGGAGATTTATCTTTGGTAAATAGATGCGGTTGAGATCTGAATTTTTACTTTAGATAATTGCACTATCCTTATAACCATCCCGTAGATGTAAGCAATAAGCTGACCCAGTTTTATCGCAATCGGATGAACGATTTAGAAAGGCATAAGAGACTTACAAACAAACATTCATTTTTATTTATAGAGATTAAGAATAAAAAGTAATATAGCAATGTAAAGGCAATTATTATCGATATAAAATGTGTAAAAGTATTTGAAATTGAGAATACAAAATGTGATTATTTTATCTTCCAAGAAGATAAGCAAACTCATTCCGGTTATGA
>JAPMOQ010066653.1:143564-161965 GCA_026543055.1 Argiope trifasciata | reverse complement strand
GTTTCATATTTTTCTAATGCATCGAAACTTTCAAATAAAGGAACTGCACAATTTAAGCCCACTTTAAGTGTTTCAAGTATTAATGCATCAAAGGCTTCCACTGAAAGTTCAACAAAACTTAATCCACCCTGTCGAAACAATTTCATAAAAATAATTACGTCGTATTCTTGGGATACCTTTTATAAAATATCCGCTCCTTGGGCAAGTCTCTCTTAACTACAAAAATATATGTACCAGTTGCATGTCTGTGCATTATAAGCCAAACTTTTTCACTGAATTTTATAAATTTGGTAAAAATTATATTTTGCAGGGTGAGAATGTGCCTCTCGGTACCAATTTTCTGAAATTTTAGAACGAATACCAATTAACTAAAGTGATACAAATTATCGGCGATTGTAGCTATATATATTTTTTAATGTTATCACAGATAAATAATTCTTATACCACCTTAAAGTTCAAAAAATTGTCCTACCTGTTTTATTTTTTCAATATGTTTTCCAATTTAACCCTCTGAGCGTTTTCATTTTAAGAGTGAAACCTCCGAAAAGTGAGGGAAGTAGGAGTAATATTCTGTCGTAAAATCGCATCGGTTTTTCTAAAGAACTGTACGGCAAGCGCTAGATAATTTTTTCGATCCCTCCGCTTCTTCCGGGGTGGTCAACACGCCTTCGGGTATGGGCAAATGATCGCTCATTCATGTCAGATCTTATTGCTTTCCGTTTATTTCGAATGACTAAAAGTCAGCTGGTTCCTAGGAATAGTGTTTGGGAAGACCGTTCTTTTGCCTTTTAACATCGTTAGCTGATAATATCGTTTTCTAAATCGTTGCAGCTGAGTATAAATAAACATAGAGGGTTTCGCTTAATATGCTAGGTATTTCAGCACAAAAATTTTCATCGGTCTCACTATAAAATATATTCAAAGTGAGTCGCTATACATACATTATATATCTATATATATATATACAAAAATAATGAAGGATTAAAATTGCAATCATATTCCTATAATATTTTTTCAAATAAATCATAGTTATATTTTTGTACAGAGAATAGCATTTGTCTAGAATTAGAACTTATCAGTCAGTCTGACGTATAGATAACAATATATATATATGACCAATATGTCATTTTTTAGAAAAAAATAGTCATCTTCTTTTATAGAAAAAACATGCAAATCAGCAAATTGATTGGATTGCTTAAAAAATTAGAATTTTAGAGTCATATAATTTTTTACTCATGTACTAATATCTGGGAGTATGTATCATGTATTAATATCGTGATAAAGGCTCTAAAATATCTCATAGCAATTTTTAAAAATTGAATATTGTTTTTAATAATTATTTTTTATTGAAGAATAATGCCTTTTTTGTTTTTGATAGTTTCAAAATAATTTCACGTTAAAACTTCGTGAAATATACCAGAGCAAGCGCAGTTTAAATGTCCTTATTTAAAATTTATTTTTGAAGATATAGACTGGTTGAGTCATTTTAAAATGTTTTTGAAACTTATTAAAATTATCGACATTTTTGTGATTTTTTCCATATCTATTTTCACTATTTTGTGTGCACATTTAATGAAACTGTTATCTTCAAAGGCAGCTGGAACAAACATACGATTATTTTAAAATATTATACAGGAGTATTTTATTCCTCATAAATTGCGATATATTTATAATGTTCTTTAAAATAATACAATGTGCAAAAATTAATTTTCGTCTATTCTATAAAAAAAAGAACCACTGTTTATTTGTTACTATTTCTGCCAGTTTTATCAAATAGTGTAATTGACAAAAGTTTCAGTTATGCTCACATCTTTTTATAAAATTGACTGTGGAAAAGTAATTGATGATTTAAATAACTGAAATTAAACTTGTAAAACATATATTGCATTAATGTAACTTTGCAACATTTCATTTTCTTTCTCTAACTAATGATCGCTAGGAGTAGAGATAATCACCGAAAACTTTTTTTTTTTACAATAATTCATGCCGATGGGTTATTGTAAAAAAAAAAAAGGGGGAATAAACATCTTGCTTTGGTAAAATAATAAATGACGATGCTTTTAATAAAGAAATAAGCATCTAGGACCCTTTACAAATACAGAAATGAATTAAGAAATTTTATGTCTTAGAGTTACATTTGAAATAAAGTTTGAAAGCTTTAATTGCTTGAAAGAAATGTTTTTATTTTTATTGATTATCTCCGTAGGCATAGTAAAAGAATCAAATTATATAAGTAAATGGATTTAATGAAGAGATAGTGATATTCGTATTTCAGTGTTATTGGGATGTATAAATTTTACAAATAATTGCCAGCGTATTTTGAAAACTCCAGAAAACCAGCATTCTAATTTAGAAATAATTACAGTGTAAGCAATTACTTTATGCTTACGATTATTTTATGCTTATTACGCTTATGATAGAAGTATGCTCTGTTGTATCTAGAATCATTGGCATTAGCCTTAAATCGGTTTTGAAATACACAAAAATATTTTTTCTTCATCATAGGGCAAAATAGGAGAAGGAAAGAATTTCTCAAAATGAAAATAAAGTAAAAAAAATGCGTTTTTTTTTTTTCTTTCAAAATTGGAAAATTATATAGAGCAGACGATCATTGATGACATACTTAATGGGCTGAAGTTTTAATCTATACTTATAATAAAGCTTAATGTGTGTGTGTGTGTGTGTATTGTCGCTCTACAGGCCAAACCGTTAGACCTACAGCTACCAAACTTGGTACATGCATACCTTGGAAGTCCGAAATGTGCATCTCGGAGCCCCTTATTTCGAATTTTTACTTAGAATTTGAATTAATTAAAAATTAGAGAAATTTAGAGGTTATTCCGCTATACCTTCCGATAATATTATTGCACAAAGATGATTTTAACATTAATTTAAAGATTAAAAAATTAGTTTTCTAATGATACCAGTATATATAATTTAAGCTTCTATTTTTTACGAATTTTTAAAGAAATGTTTTAACCACATTTTTCAACAATATAATTTGGACGAAACAATGACATTTTATAGCAAACGATAAACGAGCAAAGGGAAAAAGTAGCTTTTACTAAACTGTTGCCATCGTAATGACAGTTCAAATTAAAAAAATAAATTAACTATAACTGCAAATTAAATCGAAAAAAATGTAACTCTCCCCACGTGATTGGATTAAATTAAATAAATATTAAATATCATGTTTCCTAAAAAAATTAATGCGATGCAAAGGTTTCTATGATCGTTTGCAATATTTATATCATTAATTCAATGAATCCACTTTTTGTTTGAGGTAAACATGATTGAATTGATACTGGATACGCCACGCATTCGAATTCGAAACAAATGGCTAATTACTAAATCATTTGTAAAATGCACACATAGTACTGATAACTTGTTCTAAATAATTATAATAAAAATAATAATAATTACACTTTATGTAACTTGAGTCAAAAATTGCATTGATGAGTAACTGTTATATATTTTCATACTTTGTTCCGAGACTCTCATATTTAACATAATATTTTCACTAATATTTTCAATCAATCATCAATCAATCTTCTAAATCAATCATTGAAGTTGGCTGATTTATATAAAAAGGCTGATTTATATATAAAGTATTATTATTAAAACTTTTTTAAATCTTTTCGTCCACCAATTTCATGCCAATCAATGTTCAGAATCACTCCAAGGCAGATAATCAAATGAATATGTGTTTGCGTATGTGAATGAATGTGTGTGTGTGTGTGTTACTGTTCTACACACCAGACCATATGACCTAGAGAAACCGCACTTGATATATTCATATTTACTTTGGAGGATGAAAATATTCGGAAGGCGGAATTTTTTTAGGGGAACTTTAATTAATTAAAATTAAGCTAATATTTTAAATTTTTCTGCGATAATTTCCGCGAATATTACAGTGTAAAATTGTTTTTTAAATCGTCTTAAAAATGACTTTTTACATGGTTACCATTGTCTTAATTTATAAATTCAAATTCTATTTTTAGTGATTATTTTTAAGAAATATTGTAATCATATTTTCTTACAATTCATTTCCCACACAATGAAAGTGGAATTTAACCTTCAAGAGCACGTTAAGAATGTACCAGTGATTGCCGTCACTTTGACAAAAACTCAAACTGAATAATTAAATTAACTCTTATTGCAAATTAAACCGAGGATAGTGTGATCTACAGCAAATGTTTAAAAAAGAAGCGCAATATTATGGAACAAATATAAAATGTGATATTTACACAATTCCATGACAGCTTATTACGAATTAGAGATATATAAAGCAATGAACAAATAATCGTGAGGCTTCTATAATAATATGAGTTATGTGCCTTTCAAAGTTTAAACATATTTGGCTGAGAAGTTATAAAGATAGGAAGGCACATAACTATTTAATTAAGAAGTTTAGAAAGCATTACTCATGGTGGACCAGCTGGTCGCCAAAGGCAGCTAGTATGAAATAAAAAATTGATATAAATGGTCAAATGATTGGAATAGGTAGAATATCTAAAGGTTTTGGAAGTAATTCCACCATATAACGAATCAAATGAATATAGTGAGAAGAAATATATGTATATATTTCATATTTTTTAATTAGACGGTGATAAGGCACAGGCGATCATCGAGGATATATGTATGGTCATTAGCTCTCGCATAAAACAAAAATTAATACACAGTTGACAATATTATTTATATAATAGACTTAATATTTATATAATTGATAACTGACTTAAAAATAAAAAAGTGCTTTTCAAATTTCAGTTCAATATAACATACTAGATAAGGCTTAATCCCTTTTTTCAACCCTTTAAAGCCCTTTATAAACATTTTTTTAACCTCTCAATTCAATAGCTAGGGTTAAAAAGGTAGAGCTTTCACGAGGAATTATTCCAGTCAAAAAATTTGACAAACTTTTAATTTCTTTCTTTATCGTAATTTTCCTTCATTAATTGTAATTAATTTAGATGTAATCAGGTATTAGATTAAACTTCCTGATGGGAAATCTACATGCGTAAATCTGTATATAAAAATTGTGAATGATACACCAAAACGGAAGCATCGAGATAAATTAAAAGTATCATGCAATTTTATCCAAATGTAGTTTTCTATTAATTATAAAATATATATAATCAGACAAAGGATTAATTATTTATGAGTGTCTATTCTTGATTATTTGAATAGTCATTTAAAATCACACACACACAAAATAGATAAATGAAATGTACGTTGGTTTGACATTCTTATAGTAATTATGTCGAATTTCTGCGATAATCTAAAAGGACAGGAAGAAGCACAAAATTTATACTTGATTGCGAAATCTAATCAAACTGTACTTAGAAATAATTGCTTTTAACAATAATAATGATGATGATAATAATTGTTTTCTTGTTTGGGTCTGACAATTTTTAAGGTTGATCCTGAACCAATGTGTGCAGTTTATGATGTTTTCTTCAATAAGTAACGGCCCCATAAGCAACAAAATCTCAATAAAGTAACGTAAAGTCATTTATTTGATACGAGTAAATAACAGGCTGTAATTTCAAGACATAACTATGAATGCTGCACTTTTGAATATTCAATTGCATTTTTATTAAGGAATTTAACTGCAAGATTTTACATTAGAACGTCCTTAAAAACATGTAATTAAGACACGCTATACTTTGCAGAAGATTAATCAAAAGCTCTCTCATTTATCCAATCATATTTTAACCTCTATCGAAGAGTGCTCATTAGCATATCTACAAAAAGAAAAAAAAAATGCTTCAGAGAACTGTAAAATAAGCGCAAAATTCTTGAACTAAATATTGATTTCTTAGAAATGTTTTATAGATCTACAATTTTATCTAAGAAAAATATTCTAAAAATATCTAAGAAATATAAAAATCATTCTAAAAGTCTTCTTTGATAAACTATTGAGAAAAAAAAATCTGGAGATGGATTTCGAGGTTAAGACTTTTAGAATATGATCCATTTCTTAATATTCGTAACAAAATTAATCAAACGCTGAATTAAATTTTTTTTGCAATTTGCTTTCATCTACATCAAGGTATATTATGATTAAATATTAATAATTTTCTGAATAGAAACAATTCTTAAATTTTTTTTATGAATTTGAATGAAATTATTCTATGCAGTTCATTAAAAAAGATTTAAAAAAGGGTCACATCATTAAAAAGAATGACGCAGAATTCCATGTTTTTACACAATATAAATCTGATAAGTGAAACAATATAATAATTTATTTTATTATATTCATAGAAATTTAGACTTCTTTAAAACGTAAAACTCAGTTGCATCTGCTTACTTTATGAAAAATAATTAGAGGTAGAGATTAGCGTAAAAAGTATGAATTTGCATTATAAAAATAGTTTAACTCAGAATAAGAAATATATTTCGTACAATAACCATATATCGAAGGCAATTTTTCAAATATATCCTTTTCTAGTTCTTAGTGCTTCAATGCCATGTTTAATCACAAGTAAGCTAAAACTGCATTAAGAAAAAAAAATAATTCAATGGAACTTTGAAACAATATTTTGATCAAATAAGCTATATCAAAGAAATCCTACGGAAACCAAACGCAGTTTAAACTTAAGTCCGCATAGAGCCATTATGGGACATACTATTGGGGAACTATTTCTGTTCCTCTTTTCTTGAACGAGCCCTTTCCTTTCTCACCCCTCGTTTTTTCCTAACGCCGATTCATTACAATGACCTACCTATGCCTAAAGGAATCTCCGGACCCTAAGATCTTGCGACATCCTTAAATGGTCGTAAAGAATTCATTGTGTTGACTCCCCTCCAAGTCATAAAGAGGGCAACACTTGAGGGGGTGAGCACAACGTTAAATTGCGGGCAAAACCGTCTTGGAACAGTATACCCCCAACGTCAATTTCCGTGCAAAACGAAAGGACGTTCTTCATTACCCTACGTCGAAATACGTGCAGCGCCCTTTTAAGACATCTTGGGGCAACGTCGATATACGTATGGAACCCTTAGAGGGTTAAAAAAATTAAATCAAAATTAAGTACAAACACAAAAATAATGCATTCTAATATTAATTTTTAAATTAAATATTTCTTGTAGCTCTCTTTAGAAATGCATACGGCCTGCTGTTGTTGTCATGCCACTTGGTCAAACCAAGCCGAGTTAGCAGAGCTGTTTCGATTAAGGCAGAGGCGTGCGCCTTTCGATGTGAACGAGCACCGTACCGGTGAAAGGACGACTTGGCTCGAACACACAACCCTTTTTAGGGGGCTATCGAACTCATTCATACATTCTTTCATCCATCCGCAAGTCAGAATTGAGATCCGAATCAGAGACCGACTCATCCTTGACTCAGTACCCCCAGAGGTGATGGGAACTTGGAGGACTTTTCAGTTACGTCCTATTGAACGTGCCTGACTGCCATGAGCCAACACGGCGGTCTTTGGACTAGACGAGGACAGAACCCGCGACCTTTCGGTTACGAGACTGATGCTGTACCAACCAGGCTGCCGCGGTCTCACCTGCTGTTGTTTCATATGACACTAGACTATTGGACGAGCTCGCTGTTACGAAAACAGCGATTTAAGCCGATAGAGAGCGATTCTTGTTTTATTAGCGCCAGCAAGGGCCGAGAGTACGATGTGGCGCAGCGATCAACGCCTTGAAGAATTAAATTGAAGTGAAGAAACCGGACTGTGCTAATATAAAGGCATGTACAGAGGTTTGGAAGGGGATCGTTGTAAATATCATCTTTGTGTTCCTGCTCTGTGTTAAATAAATCATTTTTGTAGAGTTGTGTATTTGTAAATAATCTACACCCCTACAACTGGTGACCCTGGACACAGCAATAAATAATAGGATGATGGAATGTGTTTAAGTGATTCAAGATTATTTTTTTTGAAGTGCTGATTCTACACGGATTAAGGAATACATGTCGACAGCAAGTTGTAACGTAAACAGAAAGCAGCGGTAAGGGCTTTATTATCTGTCGTTATTTTTTCCATCCATTCGAGATGTCGAAAGCTGATGATTTAACACAAACCGAAACTAACGATTCTTCCGTCAGTGTTTCGGCCGTAGCGATTAAGACGCCAGCTTTCTGGAGTGATAAACCTGAATTATGGTTCGCTCAGCTTGAATCCCAATTTGCCTTGGGAAATATTTCGGTCGATTCTACTAAATATCATTATGTTGTTTCTGCTTTAAATAGTGATGATTTGATTTGTGTTTCGGATCTTGTTTTGAACACACCTAAGCTGAATTCTTATGAACAGCTTAAAGCTAGATTAATTGCTCAAAATGCTGACTCTCAATCTGTCAAATTAAAGAAACTACTTTCGGGTATAGAATTGGGCGATAAAAAACCATCCAGGCTCCTTTGTGAAATGAAAAGTTTGGTTTCGGATGGCATTTCACCCGAGTTGTTACAAGGCATTTGGATGCAAAGATTACCTCTACAAATACAACAAATTTTATCCGTCAGTAGTGATAATTTGGAAACGTTATCTAAAATGGCAGATAGCATTTTTGAAATTTCAACACCTGATCTAGTGGCGTCTGTATCTAGTAAATCTCACCCAACTGATCTAGGAAAAATTTAAAATCGCCTGGTAAATATTGAAAAGAGACTTGCAAAACTAGAATTTCGACGTAGATCACTCTCGCGCGAAAACACGGATATTCAAAATTCTAACAAACATAAATATTGTTGGTGGCATTTTAAATTTGGAGTTAAAGCTAAAAGATGCAAACCGCCATGCACGTTCAAAACGGAAAACTAGTTCGGCCTTCCGTTTCTGCGCTGGCGGATAAAAGAGGCCTTGTTAAGCGCTTGTTTGTGTACGATAAAATCACGGGTTGTGAATATTTGGTGGATACTGGTTCAGTTGTTAGCGTCCTACCATTTTTGGGTGGTAAAATTTCGCCTTCAAAATTTGTTTTGTATGCAGCTAACGGAACTAAAATTAACACATTTGGTACTAAATTAATCACTTTGCAATTGGGGTTAAAACGCAAATTTCAATGGCCTTTCATTCTCGCAGCGGTTTCAAAACCAATACTGGGTGCTGACTTCCTTGAACACTACAATTTGTTAGTTGATATGAAGCGTAAAAGGTTGTTATATGGTCCCAGTGCTGCTGTTGGTATAGAAAAACCTATTTCTGCGGAAGAGTCCTTGTATGTTGCTACTGTTCAAGGAGATACTCCTTATGCAAAGTTACTTCTTAAATTTAGTGATATTACAAAACTAAGTAAAACCCAACCAAGTTTTCATATTAAACACAACACAGAACACCATATTGAAACGCGTGGTCCTCCTGTCTTTTCTAAAGCTCGTAGACTAGCTCCTGACAAATTACAAGCAGCTAAACGTGAATTCCAGTATATGGTGTCTCAAGGTTGGTGCAGGCCATCTGAAAGTGCTTGGGCAAGCCCACTTCACATGGTGCCTAAGAAAGATGACTGGAGGCCTTGCGGGGATTATAGGCGTTTGAATGCACAAACAGTACCTGATAAATTTCCAATACCTCATGTACATGACTTTGCGCATAATCTTTTTAGTAAAAAGGTATTTTCAACTATGGATCTAGTTAGGGCGTATCATCAAATACCTGTCGCGGCTGCTGATGTTCCTAAGACAGCAGTGATAACCCTTTTTGGATTATTTGAATTTCTTTTCATGCCTTTTGGGTTATGCAATGCTGCACAGACTTTTCAACGGTTTATGTATGAAATTGTTGGAGATTTAGACTATTGTTTTGCATATTTAGACGATGTTCTGATAGCTTCTGCCGATGAAAATGAACACCTTAAACATCTTGAGGAAATTTTTCGCAGGTTTCAGAGGTATGGCCTTGTAATTAATGCAGAAAAATGCAATTTTGGCCAACCATCTGTTAAATTTCTTGGATACTTAATTTCCGAAAAAGGAATCCAACCCTTACCTGATCGAGTTAAAATTATTAATGAATATCAACTTCCAAAAACAATTAAAGAGTTGCGTAGTTTTTTAGCCCTCTTAAATTTTTATCGTAGATTTCTTAAGAATGCGGCACAAGATCAGTCTCTATTGTCCGATTATTTAAAAGGAGCGAAGAAAAAAGATTCGCGTCTAATATATTGGACAGAGGAGGCGAAACTTGCTTTTGAACGTTGTAAACAAAGTCTTGTAATGTCAACTCTTCTTGTTTATCCGTCGCCAGATGCACGGTTATCTCTGACATGTGACGCTTCTGATCATGCTATAGGATCAGTTCTAAGCCAGGAGGAAAATGGAGAATGGAAACCTCTCGCATTTTTTTCACGCAAACTTACCCCGGCTGAACAGCGATATAGCGCGTATGATCGGGAATTGTTGGCAGTTTACACTTCAGTTCGACATTTTTCTTACATGTTAGAAGGCCGTAATTTTACAATCTATACAGATCACAAACCTTTAATATACGCCTTCACTCAAAAACATGAAAAATGTTCACCACGTCAGATTCGGCATCTTGACTGGATTGGTCAATTTTCGACGGATATACGGCACATTTCGGGTTCACTTAATGTGGTAGCCGATAGCTTGTTTCGCATTTCAGAGATCGAAACTCCCTCGCCGATTGATTATAAAAAATTTGCGGAGGCTCAATTGTTAGATGACGATTTGAAACTGTTGAGATCTTGTACTAATTCTTTGGAATTTCAGATAGTTAGAGTTCCAGGTGCGGACACTGAACTTTATTGTGATGTTTCAACTGGAAGAAGCCGTCCTTTTGTACCCAAGCAGTTTCGGAGACAAGTTTTTGAGACTCTCCACAATTTATCCCACCCAGGAGTAAAGGCTACAGTAACTTTAGTCGGACAACGTTTCCTTTGGCCTGGCTACCGAAAAGAAGTTACTGAATGGACTCGTTGTTGTATCCCTTGTCAACGAAGTAAGGTTCATCGCCATACCGTAAGTCCTCTTGGAAAATATCCTATTCCACGTCAACGATTCAATCATGTGCATATTGATTTTGTGGGACCACTTCCGTCCTCTAGAGATTATGTTTATGCTCTTACATGTGTGGACAGGTTTTCACGTTGGCCTGAGGCTATTCCTCTGAAGGATATTAAAGCTTGGACAGTTGCATTTGAATTTTATGCTAACTGGATAGCTCGTTTTGGAGTTCCCGAGGGGCTTACTACAGATCAAGGTAAACAATTTGAAAGAAGACTATTCCGTGAGTTAGCTCGTTTGCTTGGCGTCAAAGTGATTCACACAACCCCATACCATCCACAGGCTAACAGTACAGTTGAGAGACTTCACCGACAATTAAAGTCCGCTATTCGGGCTCATGCGACTGAAAGTTGGACCTTGATCTTGCCCTCTATCCTATTGGAGGTTCGAGCGTCTGTTAAAGAACCTCTAAATTGTTCCGTCGCAGAAATGGTGTATGGTTCTCCCATTACTCTGCCTGGAGAAATTTTTAATGCTGATAAAACTTTATCGGCTAATGATTTCCTTGCATCTTTGCAGAGACGGATGTCGTCTTTGCGACCACTCCCTATGTCGCAACATGGCAAGCGTAAAGTTTTTGTGCATAAAGAACTAGATAACTGTTCCCATGTTTTTCTTCGAGAGGATAGGATTACTAAGTCTCTGGTTCCTCCGTATAGTGGACCTCATCTTGTTATTTCCCGAACGTCGAAGCATTTCACCATTCAAGTCGGTTCTCGTCAGCAGACAGTTAGCATCGACCGACTCAAGCCTGCGTTTCAGATGGCGGAGATCCAGCTGCGTAGAGTTGCCTTTGCCATTTGATCGTCTTCCAGACTGCGTAGGGGGCCCTGTGGCGCAGCGATCAACGCCTTGAAGAATTAAATTGAAGTGAAGAAACCGGACTGTGCTAATATAAAGGCATGTGCAGAGGTTTGGAAGGGGATCGTTGTAAATATCATCTTTGTGTTCCTGCTCTGTGTTAAATAAATCATTTTTGTAGAGTTGTGTATTTGTAAATAATCTACACCCCTACATACGACTTCAAAACGCACGCATCACGCATTCGCTTTCACAATTCCTTTTTTACAGGAGGGACATTCACACAATTTACATATAGAAGAGAGGAAGAACAACCACGTCCGAACCGGGACTCGACCCCGGGAAACCATCGATCACGGGGAAGACGCGCTGCCCCTATGCGAGGAAGTCGACAACATTTATTTGATTGCATATGAATATCGAAGTTTTTCGATAAAACTGAAAGCATGAGTTTTCTTCAAAGTAACGGCAGGAATTATTATTATGCCTTCCCAATAGATAATCTACGGTCAATTGGTGCTGCATTTATCATTTGAAAATCAGTTATTGAACATGAGTTGTCCAGCCATTATTGCATAAGAATATTAAATTGTCTCGAAGGTAAATTCGACAAATATGAGAGTGGGAATATATATATAACAACAAAAATATTAAAACAATTAAAAACCATTTCCTGGTCAACAAAAATTTAAATGAAACCAACTAGATAGAAATCGAAATGAAAACTCAATTCGGAATGAAACGCTAAAAGTTCACAAAATGAAAAGTAAATGAAATAGAGCCAATGAATGAAATAAATCCAAATTAATATAATTAATAAAATTATGTAAAAGAAACAAAAACGGCACTCATTACGGAAACGAAACTAAAATTGGAATCAAAACTAAAAATTATTACTGATTCAAACAAGTTAAAGAATTAAAATGTTTTTAGTTTTTAAAAGTCAATCATTGTACTTGGTGAGCGCAAATGCAGCTACAACTAAAATACAAATGAATCTAAATTAACTAACGAAATAAGCCAAACAAAAAGGAACACAACCGAATCAAAACTATAACCAATAGAAAAATAATCAAGCCTGAAAACTTCGTCAAGGGTCACTTCCAGGCAAGGATTCAAAATAAGGGATTTTTTTCTGTGAGGCATCGGTGGACAATGGTCAAAAGTATTGACACCTCGTGACCCGAATATATATATATATATATATATATATATATATAATTGACGGAGTTATCATCATGCTGCCTCATTGCAGTATCTTCCACTACAACTGCCTTTATTATTTAGTTCACACGTCGACTGCGAGATAACCCTTAGATTACGTTCTTTGCTAGGACCCAACCATCCATGTTCTTAGATGATACTACAGTTAAAAGAGAGGAAGGGAGGGGTCATCTCATGAGATAGAGGGTCCTGATATCAGGCGAGGGTAGAGGCAGTGAACGTGTTAACAATTAATTGGTGAAACTTGATGAAATGCAGATAGTCAATAAAACTGGAATTCAAATCTTAAAACCACGACACTTTTATGAACTTCGCAAAACTATGAAAATTGAAATTTATTTGGATAAAACTCCCGGCGAGGTCCATTCACTCTGCCACGTGATAAATGTGAAGAATTTCCTGCAAAATTTGGAATTCAGACCTCTTCTCATCACAGATCTGACACATGCGGCGAGGAATTAAATAAACCCACGCGTGAATTAAATTGAGCAGCAATTTTAACAGATGGCATATAAAAGAAATCTGTTCCGATTAGAAGGACAACAGAGAGTTCAAAACATCGCTGATAGAAAATAACAGAGCATTGTGAGAAGGAAAAAGAAACATCAGACTTAAATGAAAACGCACATACAGCTGGGCTTTTAAGTGTATTTCGGTTTGTGCTGAATTAATGAATTAAAACTTACCTGAAAAGAAGAAAATCCTTTATCTTTTTTGTAGTAATTGATGAATATGAACAAAATAAGAACAATTAAACTCGCAAATCCATAACCTCTAAATGTGACTTGGGTTCCTGTAAAAAGAAAGAGAGTTAAAATGAACAGTGATAAATTGAAATGAATAAAAACTCTGTGATTACCTCAAATCATGAGTATTTATTTATTTAAAATTAGTGATATGAATACAAACTTAATATTAAATTAGTGTTTATAGCATACAACTTTAATAATTATTTACATAAGAAATTCAGATTCATTTGATTTCATTTTTCAGAAAGTGTTTATTAAAGAAAATAACATGAATCGGCTCCATCTAAAATGAAATGTTTTTTATGAAACTGTCTGGAATCATGAGATTGTATTTCAAGTGAAAATTCAATTTCTTTGCGATATTCACAGCATTTAGAAGTTAAAAATTTCAGATAACCTCGAGATTAGATTGCAATCAACTTTTTCTTCTACTATTCCTAAAATGTCACAGAAAGTTACATTAAAGCAATGAGTGATTCCCCTCAACCAAACCAGACCAAACTTTTTCTGCATAGAAAAAAATGTATGATTTAAATTTGGTTTTCCTTTCTTTGTTATTATTTAATAGAATTAATTTATTTCATTTTTATGACAACATTTCCCACTCATATCGAACTTGTAACAGCAGTCTAATGTTAGTTATATGTTTACGGTATCCACTTAAGTTAAGAACACTGGTTGTCGATTACATTGGCGAATTTTTTTTTATTACTATTATTTCTTGTAGCTCAATTTTTGTTTATTACTATTGAATTTTTTATAGTAGTAGAATTTTAGTTTTAAAGCACTTGAATTTTTTTATTACTATTATTTCTTGTTTCCTCTCTTCAAAACGGTTTATCTTTTCTGGGGAAAGGAAGGCCTGACCTATCGATCAGGAGAATATTAAGCAAAAGATATTTTTGAACGAAAATTTGTCTTTCACTTCAATTTTCTCAGAACTTAAATTTTCATAAAAATTCTTCACCCTTAACATAATATCTCAAAAAATTATAGCGATATTTACATAAAATGTCAGCGTGTCTTTTTAAGTAATACGGGCAATGAAATGAACCAAAAGTTTTATTGTTGATGAAATACTTTTTCGTTTATAGGTGTTTTTAGAAAAAATAAGTTGTAAATTTATGGAAAAAATTCATATATACGATATTTTTATCTATAACTTCTTTCCATCTCATTTTCCGCTCATTTCATTCAGCATTATATTCTATAATTTGTGCACAAAGAAAAAAAAGACTGTTTCATTACAATTTTGTGTAGCGTGTTAGCCGTTTTAGTTGAATTTCATTCAAATTTACTGTACATTTTCCTATTTCTCAAAATGTATTATATTTTTAAATAATTTTTTGTATTTATAGTATTTTCTATTATAACTGACAATACATGACCATAGTTTTAAACTGTTTTTGAAAATCGAATTTAAAAAAAAATTTCCTTTGAACGTAGCTGGATACCTTAAAAGTAATTTAAAAGCTCTTATGGATTATTTTTGCACCTTTTTAGAAAAAAGGATTCAGGTCCGTTTGAGTTAAAGTGACTTCATTTATTCTCTTCCATTTAATTTCAATTTTATCTTACATGTGACTGTTGTGTGGTATGATTCTTATGGCGAGCGAACTTCTACGTGATTGGTTACTTTTCCGACTTATTGCTGAATGTGCATCAAGTGCATTTCTTTCCGATAGCACTTTGCAGCTTGCCGATCAACATTTTCTAACGTAAGAATGCTGCGTGAAAACTCAACATCTTGACGGAACAAAAGTCTGAATAACATAATCAATAGAATGAGAATGTGTAAATGCTCGTGAATAAAATTTTCCAGCCGCCTTTGGCGACCAGCTGGTTCGCCATGAATAATGCATTCTAGAATGTGCAATTAAATCACATACTCATTAGCGTTGAAGTAATTCCGGGAATTGATTGGCCTGAAGTGAATATTTTCTTTAAGATGGTGGAAGGAAAGTTCTAAAAGAACACGTTTTCCTAATAATATTCTTTAATTTTATAAATCAGTCAGTTTTAATTCATGACAGATATTGCAAATGATTATAAAAATATACCATTAAATCGGGATTTCGATGCATATCCTGTCTAAATTCAATCAGGTTTACCGTAACAAAAGAAGATTTGTTGAATTAATTATTTAGATATTGTAAACGATTATAGAAACCTTTGCTTTGCATTTATTTTTTTAGAAAATATCACATTTTATCTTTCTTTTATTTTATCCAGTCACGTGCTGAAATTTGCTTTTCTTTAGATTTAATTTGCGATGATAGTTTTTTTTTATTTGAACTGTCGTCATTGTTTTCTTTTATTTTATCCAGTCACGTGCTAAAAAAACATGGTTAAAATATTTCTTTAAAAATTCGTGAAAAATATTAGCTTAAGTTATATATTAAAACACTGATACCATTAGAAAGCTAATTTTTTAATCTTTAATTGGATGTAAAAATCATGTTTGTGCGATCCTATTTTCGGGTTATAGCGGAAAAACGTCGACATTTCGCTTAAATTTTAATTAATTCAAATTCTAATTAAAAATTCGAAAAAAGGGCTCCAAGGTGCATATTCCTGGCCTCCAAAGTATACATATACCAAATTTGGCCGGTAGAGCGACAATACACACACACAACTGGTTTGGCTGTTGCCATTTACGCAATAGAAGAGAAATCTGCTTTTAAAGGATTAAACGATTATGTAAAATGCATCACACTCAGGAATTTAGAAAGAGTGAGATTTCGGAGACCTGAAAGTCTATTTGATGTAATGTTAGAGCAAATTTTCGAATGGAAGCCTTGTTCACGGAAGAAAAAATATCCCTCTTTTTCTTTAAAAAATGAATTTAATGAATAAAAAGAAAATAAAACCTACGTAGCAAATTTCATCATGTGAGAACATTATTATTTTTGTGTCATTAGTTGCCTTACTTATTTTAAATCGATTTTGAAACAATCATGAGACTAATATATATCTATATATAATGGATGAATCTCAGAACAGGAGTTAAATCATTCAATATTTTTCCACTTAAGAATGAATGAAGATATATTTGTCCAATGAGGAAAAGAGAAAATACTTTTATCGCAACTGTTATTAAACGCAAGTGAAGTTTTTTTAAAACACATTATAAAAATGAAATTATTTAATTTCCTCCAGAAAAAAATTACATTCCAGGAAAATACCAACTATGATGTCATAGTTATACGTCAATCTTTTAAAAACACATCTGCTGTCAAAGAAGCATACGTAATCATAAAGTAATGTCAGTAAAAGCAGATCATCTTTTTAAAAATGCATCTACTTTCAAGGAAGCATACATAATAATAGAGCAAAAAGAGATAAAAAATATATGCAATCAAAAATTGCTGATGAATATTGATTACGTCTCGAAAGTAACATTGAACGCATCATCTTGTTTTGTTCCAAATATGCAAATCTTTTTGCAAAATTTAAAATTGATCTCCATTTTTGCTCTTTCTTCAAAAAGTTCATTCAAAAGGCTACTTCTGATAAGCAACATCTCGGTATTCTTCTCCAATCTCTGAAACTTTTAAACATTTATTGAATGAACTCTTTTCCAATTAGGGGATAACGGCCTCTGTTGCTAAAAATCCCATTCTCAACCCATCTCAATCATATTGCCTACTCGATTTCGAGCTTCCATTATTTGTTGCCTTCTATTATCCAAAACTTCCCAACGAAAAAAAGGATCATATTCTGTTAAAAAATGAGTACAAACTAAACTCAGTTTGGTGCTTTGCACATTTGTTGTAAATTATTTCGCCAAACCAATTAGAGTTAAATAAATGAAAATTATACTCAAACGTTGTTTCTTATGGCATTTGCCTTTGGGAAAGACTACTGTGACGTACACAGCGATTTCTGCTAAAAGGGTGCGTCTCTTGATATTTTCCGTGGCGTCATCTGGGGCCAAGAGACGACTTGGCCACTCAGGCGTCATAATCCTTTTTACTGGTTCATGCATTTTCCTTCACTCCACCACAGATCGCCATTTAGACCTGATCAGAGAACGATTCCCTCTGAACCAGTACCTGTAATGGTATTAAACCCGACATGGAGGAATTTGTGGCTACGACGGATTTTACATGCGCCCACTCACCACCACACACTGGGACACGAGTTCAACTCCCTACCAACCAGGTTATGCCGACCTTTCATAAGCAAATAATTCCCAGATCTTCCATCAATTGGTCTGAGGACAGGCGAATAAATAAAACGACGAGCGGTAACAACGGAAATAAAATGCTTACCGAAATAGTAGACAAATATCCCTCCGACGACGGCTCCACACCCCCTGCCCAGGCCGTGGTGCAGACCTTGGAGCACCCCCTGGGCCGAAGATCGCAAGTTGGCAGGAGTGGCCTGCGTGATGTAGGAGCAGCAAGCCGCCCACACGGCGGCGTGAGTGATGCCTGGAAGAAGGAGGAAGCAATTGAAAATGAAATCTACGATCACAAATTTCTAGTTATCATGGGAGAACAGTAGTACTTTAAGTTATTGCTTATCTAAATTCATTTTAAGTCATTAACCAGTCATTAAAACTATTAAAAATCTATCATTGTATTTAACGAGCGTTAATGCTGCTAGTACTAGAATACAGATGAATCTAAATAAATTAGCAATATAAG